>PVJA010052031.1:0-12572 GCA_004027025.1 Myocastor coypus
GCTAAGAAGTTTCTGCATGTCAAAGGAAATCACTAACAAAGTGAAAAGACGACCCACAAATTTCGAAAAGATTATAACTAACAAGTACTCAGACAAAGGTCTTCTATGTAGAATCTACAAAGAACTAAAAACCATTAGGGTCCCAAAATTCAAAGACCCAATCCAGAAATGGGCATCTGAGATGAACACTCACTTCTCATGATGTCATTTTAAATAGGAACATATATTTTGACAACTCAGTGCAGAAATCACTCCATTTAAGTAGAGAGAAAAAACTATAGTCGATATATTTATATTTCCTTTCTGGACTAATCTGGGTAGGTCAATCTAAAGCACGACATTAGTATGTATAAGTAATTATAAATATAAATAAATAAATATATCTATATGCACACA
This sequence comes from Myocastor coypus, assembly GCA_004027025.1. Classification (NCBI taxonomy): domain Eukaryota; kingdom Metazoa; phylum Chordata; class Mammalia; order Rodentia; family Myocastoridae; genus Myocastor; species Myocastor coypus. The sequence continues at coordinate 397 of PVJA010052031.1, forward strand.
TACATGTATATGTGTGTATGTGTGTGTAATGAATTACTTAGGATTTCTAATCTATTATGATTTCCATAGAAATCTAAAGTTGACTGCCAGTAGCGGGGAATGATTGGAGGTTGTGTGTTATTTTCCAAGCAAATCTGTTTCTTGACCAATAAATCACAACTACATGTACACTTTTTTAATCTGTTTTTTAATCTTATGCTACATTTAGATGTGTATTGCTTGTAAATCATTGAAATATTTAAATTGAATAGTTTTCTTGAACTTTTGTTAAAGAATTGAATTCTATAACTTTGATTTTACTTCTGCTTTATTTATTTTTTGTATTGGCTCTGCATAATGAAAATTTTATTTGTAGTTGGAAGATTGAGATAAAGAAGAACCAAGTCCTAGTTTTAATTTTATCTTTAGCCATGTGGAAAAAAATTAAGCTCTCAGTTTTATTACATGAAAATAATTAAGTTGGGTGAGACATGTAATTTCTTCCCCTGTTCAAATGTGTATTGGACGGTGTCTTGTGTTCCCCTACCTCCTAACCTCCAGTGATGACCTAGGTCTGGCGCAACTGATAGAAATCAAGAAAGCTGACATTTTTTATCCAAGAATTTCTCACTTAAGGGGAATTTATACATTCAAGGTCATTTCTCTGCATTTGATAGCCTCTAGATAGTGGTACACAAATGCCGATCCCTTCATCAAAACTGAGAACAATTGTAAAGGGCCATTCCATTTTCATAAGCTTTGGTTAAGTAACCTGAAACCTTCGCTCTGAGGTGAATATTTGTAGGCAAAGTTTACAATCTTTTAAGTTCTTTTCTTATTGCTTCTATGAACAAATGATAAGTGTCAGTGAAAATCTTAATAGAATTCTAACACATGAATCTTTGCCTGTGAGTCCGCTCCAGGAAAATACAGCTTATAATAAAATGAAATAAAATTTTACTTATCCGGGAATTTCATTTTTTGTTTCTTCTTATTTTTATGTTGCTGTTCCTTCTTCATAGTTTTTGAAGTCTGTGTTGGAATTTTATTTACTACATATATTTATGAATTTTCCGTTTTTAATTTTTAATTTTATGAAAAAATGTAAAAAAGAATTCCATCAAAATAAAAGAACAGCAATAGTACACTGAATATTGTCATATTCAAAGTAGTTCCTCAGAGTTTAAGATATGGGTATAAAAAATTCTCTAATTGATATTATCACACATTTTCCATCACAGTGAACTAGGTAAAAATTAACAGGAAGGAAAGGAAAAGTGAGAAAAATGCAAATTAGCTGTACTATTGGTGTCTCTTAGTTAATTATTTCCTTCTACTAATTCTGAAATATCTTTTATGTGTTTGTTGTAGTACTAGGATTGAGCATAGGCCCAGAGCAACATTCCTAGTCCTATCAAACTTTATTGCATTGTTTTATTTTGACATAATGTCCTTGTAGTTATCTCAGTTGCCCATAAAACTAAAAGTTGCATCCACCCTGTTTCACTGTCCTAGAGTGCAGGGATGACAGGTATGATACACCACATATGGTTTAACATAATTTTTGTTGTTAAGTGTATTTGGACATTATAGGGTCTCACTACACAGCTTAGACTGGTAGTGATCCTCCTATTTTCAGCTTCCCTACTGTTGTGATTACAGGCATATACCACTACCCCCAGATGCTGAGGCCAGCTCAGTCTGCCCTAGGAGGGGTCATGTGGTGCCAGGGATCTGACCATGGTCCCTGCACTTCCATAAGCTTGCCTAAGCAGGTACTTAAGTCCACTGACCTGTCCTGTCATCTCCCGGCTTAACACTGTGACGGCAAAACAATACATTTATTTTTGAAAATCTTACCCAGCTAACATTTATATGTTAATTTGTTGGATCAATGCAAAAACAAAGTGATTTTGAAATAATAATTGGCTCTACTTGATTCTTTAGAATCAAGAAATATTCTTTTCCATAATTGTTACACTCTCTTGTAGTGTTTATCATTTTCTTTAATCATAGATTTAAATATTTCCTAATTGTTATGTGCATATGTGAGGTTTGTGTCAATTTTCCAATTATGTGACATTTAGGATTTTTTCCTGAATATAGAAATATTAAAAACTATGACTCTAGGGATTAATATTCTAACTTGTTTATCAATGGCAATGTTAATTAGCTTTAATTTTGTTAGAAATAACAAATAAAATGTTATATATCCATGACTTAAAAATCAAGTTGGTTTATATTCTATTGTTTTGATGAAGTCTGTTAGTAATTTTCAACTATCGAAGTTTCGTTTTTGTCCATATATGCTTGAAATAGAAGTCTATTGAATATTAAAAGCAATATTACTATTCTAAAATCAAAACCCACAGGAATAATCAGTTTCTATTCAGTAAGAATTCATAGATAAGAATGCTATTTCATTTGTAATCACATAGCCAATTTCATTCTTTGTCTTGACTTTCACTGCTAAAAAATGTTCTCCATTTATTGGAAGTTTTTGAATAACATAAGAGACCAATCACACTATGCATCATTCACATTGCATTAGCATTTTCCCAAAGCTTTTCTTTCTGTTTTCCAAATTATGTTTCTGTAATTCATGAACTTCCAAGCTCTTAGTGATTTAAATTTCATGTTCGGTCTGAGATGCCCTTTCTGTAAATCATGATATTATTCATGATTTTTCTCTTTCATGAATAAAAGCCTTTATATTAAAAATCAATTGAAAACTATTTCAGTTTTATATCAGTGAACATTTTCATACTTTTTCTTAAAATACCATCTTGAAATGTTAGCCTCCTATAAAAACACAGCAACCTCTTTCTAGAAGACAGTTATTTAGGAAAACATGACAAAATAGGGTAATTTTTACTGTACTATACCAAAGTCAGTGACAGGCCAAAAATCATACATGAAGTGTTTATTGACATCAAATGTATTTTGGGGTAGGAAAGCTATTATTTACTATATCAATGACAAATTATATTAACTATACTACACTGAGTTCTAACCACACCCAATAAAACATTTCCATGAAGATACTTCTAGGGAATGTGATAATATTGAGGACAAGCATATTCATTATATTCATTTTGTTAAAGCCATAAAATTTTATCTGAAGATATATAAAGGGTACGGTGAGTATGAATTATAAAGTACCCAAGCAGTATGGTTGATTATATTGGATTCTATTGCACTAAAATATTAACTTATACTATATATATATATATATATATATATATATATATATATATATATGCCATACCAGAACCTATCATCATAGGTTAATTTGAAACAATGTGTTTAGGGTCTATAATTAGGTTTGAAGGAAACAACTATTTATTTGAATATATGGCTATGTCTTTTATTTTATTTTAATTATAAATGTAGTCAAATTTGTTAGCCACCTTTAGTTTCAGCACTCATGAAGGTGAGACAAGATGAATTCAAGGTTATCTTGGGATACAGAGTGATTTTAAAATGAGCACAAAGTACATAGCAAAGCTGTTTCAAAAGAATAAAAAGGACTATACATTGTTGAAGTAGTTCATAAATAGTATATAATATAATTTACCATGTTTTAGCCTCAATTTGCCATTATTCTCTGCTTGCATCAAAAATAGTTTTCTCCAATGATACAATAAAGTGGCCTCAATATCTGAAAAGAATTCCTACGAAAATATTTCTTTTAATATTGTTTGAAAATTGTTACACGTAAATACTTGATGATGCTTTATAATCATTCAATGAAGATAATATCTTCTTAGCATTTAACTACAAAACAGAGCAGACAATGATTTAAGTTACAAAGACCAATTTACAAACTCATTAATAAAAGCCCAGCTAGCATTTCAAGACCTTAAGTCTTTCATTTGAAAATACTTGTTTATTGCAGTCAGTAGTGATGTTTCCGGAATGAAAGCAAGTATGGAGAATTCAAAATTAGAATTTCTTACCAAAGCTTAGTTATTATTTTGGCAATATAATACTTGTCACCAATATATGATCAAGTTTATATAGCATTGTAAATGTCATTTTATTTTTTTTTATTTTTAGCACAAACACAGTTATTGTAAACATTAAATGTCTTTGGTCTGGCTTGTTCCATTTAGCACAGTGAACTCCAATTCCATGACAACATTTTTGCATTTTGTATATGGATCACATTTTTGTTAATTTCTCAGAATCTATGCCCTTAATCTGTTTCTATACATGTGTTGTAATACATTATTTTATTTTTTTGAGGGTACAAAGCAGTACTAAAATGGAAAAAAATTACAAATGATAAAGAATTTCACCAAACCTAATATGGATTTGATAGTATTTGCTGTATTTCAGTGTTATCTTCAAATTAGTTATTTACATTTCCAGATGTATGCATGCAAAATGGGAAGAAGAAAGAAAAAAATGTTATAAGAAAGCAAGAAGAGAGATAAAGGAAACAAATTTAAAAAGGAAGACAGAAAATAACCATGAAATATTCCTTTCTGCAGACCAGCAGAAATCCATAGGAAAATCCAAACTATCCTGCTTACATACGTAGATAATTGTTATTATGGATAAGGGGAAAATGAAAAGAGGTGTACAGTCACATGCTGATTTTATTTTCTTTTTTGTTATTGACTTTTTATTACTACTAATAAGAAATAATATGATAGCTTCAAAACATGTTAGTAGTATATTCAGAATAATTAACACATTTCTAATTGTTGTCCTCATAGGAGTTACACAGAGAACATGGTGTGGACATGGTATGTTTCCTAATCGATATTGCTAAAGATAGAAAAAAAAAGAAAATATATTTCTTCTCTTTGAACTGAGAGGAAGTAGTTTTATACATAGTCCAATGCTCCATAATGTCATTGGGTTACGGGTGAAACTGGTAATGTTGGAGTCTGTTGATTTAAGCCTCTTATAGCTCATCATACTAATCTAGCTCTGCATTTCATGCCTCGTAATTAATCTTTTCCGCTGGGTGATCAAGGGCAAGTTAAAGCAAGACCTGTATAACAAAACATTTATCTGTTGTATCTTCTAAGATCAATACCCTCAAGATTAACTTTGGAACCATGTACAGTACTTTGTAGAGCTGTTGTCAGTGTCAGCCTTCGAGATGAGTCACAGCCATTGCTTGACCTGTTTGCTTTCTGTGAAAGCCTGAGAGAATGTTTTGTCTCTAGGTGACTCTCCTTAGACACATTTTATTTCATTTTTCCCTTTCTTCTGAGATCTCATAATCTCCTTGATGAGAAAATTTGAGGCACCACTAAGTTATAGGATGTTACAGCATAGGTTTTCTTTTGTCCTGAGTCCTCAGTGACCTTGAAGGGCTAGGGCAAAAATGTTGGCTATCCTTGTAGCCCTTGTTTTTGTCCAATTTCTGGTATGTCAACTTATATTCTCAACACTCCAGCAGCGAAGCTTCATGATACTATTACTCTATCACATAGGTAATTGACCTTAACATCACTGTCTTTTTGAATATCAAACATTTTAGACTTAGCTTGAAACTGGTATTATCAATCAATCATTGACATTCTAACCAATCTCTGTAGAATGTGATAAAAGTAGTTACACATTTTTATGGAGACATTTCGAAATCCAAGGATGTACAAAATTGTACTATGTCAAGCCTGTAGCATTTTTCTAGGTCTCTTATTCTCAATTAATATTTGTTTTCATTAACCAACCATTTACTTGAGAGAGAGACAGAGACAGAGAGAGAGAGGGAGAGAGAGAGAGAAAGAGAGAAAGACAGACAGACAGAGAGAGAGAGAGAGAGAGAGAGAGAGAGAGAGTATAGCGGTAACTGAGTTTACATTAGAATCAGTACACATCTGAAAGTCCAGAATGGCAGGCATTCTAAGCATAGTTTTAGTGTTGCATTGCAATCATCAATGTGAAAAACCTTTTGAAGGTTCTTAGGACACATATAGGATTCATCTTGTGTACATAAGTGCATGATTTTGCTTATGGTATGTTTCCTTTATTTTATGCTTCCAGTCACTTCGCTGTTTAATCCATAAGTCTTTGATTTCCATTCAGCTGTGTTATGCCCTCCATTTTTATTTCTTCTTTACAGTTCTTACACTAATGAGACTATACAATATTTGTACAAGTAGGTATGGTTTATTTAACTTAGGAGTATATGTTCAATATACCTCCATGTATATATGAAGTTTTCCAGTTTATCATTCCTCATAGCTCAGTAATATTCCATTGTATAAAATATCACATCTTTTTCAACCATTCTTCAAATGACAGGCATCTTGGTGGTTTCTATTTTGTGTTGTCATAAAATTTTCAGGATTTTTTTCGTCTTCTATATTAATAATGTCGATTTTCCAATTTGTGAACATGAGATATTTTTCTATTTGTTTTTTATTTTGTTACTCATTTTGTTCTATCATTGCTTCATGTTTTTATTGTAGAGATCTTTTTCTTTGATTAAATTTATCTTTAGATAATAAATATGTTTGTAGCTTTTGGGCATAGCATTGCTTTGTTGTTTGTATTTCAGATAATTCACTATTTATGTACAGTCATGTTGATTTGTATATTTTTTCATTTTATGCATTAGGTATAGGATGTCACTATGAAGATCAGACTCATAGTGATCCTCCTGACTTCAGCCTCACCAGGACTAGGATTATGGGCCTGCATCACCATGGCTGGAATCATTTGCTGGTTCAGGGTGCCTGGGGGTGGGGCCAGTGTGACATGGGGGACGAGGTACTGAAGCCGTGGTCTCTGTGCTTGCCTAAGCAGGTGCTTAGTCCGCTGAGCTAAATCTCACTGGCCCCACACATTGGTTTTATATTGTACAACTTTGGTAAATTCTTTTGTTTTGATACTTGTGGTGGAATTGTTGAATTAATAGATAGATAGATAGATAGATAGATAGATAGATAGATAGATAGATAATTCAAATCTTATCCTGCAGGAACAGTGATAATTTGACTCCTTGTGCAATTTGGGTGTCCGTTACTTTTCTTTTTCCTGCTCCATTGCTTTAGCTGTTTATTGTTCTTATAAGAATTCTAGTACATAAAGAGTGAGATAAACAGATTTTTATTTTAGTTTAAAGCTAAATTTGGAAGTTCTTAAAGATTCCAAATTTTATCCATTCAATATAGTGTTAGATATTGTTTTATTATAAATGGTCTTTATTATGTTTATTCACATTTTTTTCAGCACCGAGGATTGAACTGAGTACCTTGTTCTTGTCTGGCAGGCACTTCTGCTGCTGAGATATCTCTCTGGCCTCTACATTTCTTCTTTAACAAATATGCTCAGCATTTTTGTTTTTTATATGTTTTAGTACAGGGACTACAAGGTTTCATTACACAGATCAGACATGCAGTGGTCCTCCAATTTTCAGCCCTCCCAACACTGAGTTTACAGTCTTGATTTTTGACTGTATTCTGTTTGCTCATAATTTTTTGATGATTTTTGCATCTATTTTCATGAGAGAACTTGGTCTGTAATAATATATTTTTAAAAAATTTTCTTCAGTTTGGGCATCAGTATGTTATTTGCCTCTAGGAATAGATTTTGAGATTGTTCATTCCTTTTCAACTTCATTGATGAATTTGAGGTGTATTGGGATAACTTCTGTAAAATTCAGCTCTAAATCTATAATGACCTGAAATTTTCTTTCTTGGTAGGGTTTTTATTATATGTTCAATTTCATTGACTGATATGAGTTTATTCAGAATTTTTTTTTAACATCTTGATTAAGTTTTGGTACTTAACCTACTGAGAAATCTATCTATTTCTTGTGTATCTTTAAACCCGTGATAGCATATATTTTGAGAATGGCTGTTGATCTTTGAAATTTCCACAAAATCTGTAGTAATTTCGCCCTTTTCCTTCTTTCTTTCTTGGATTTAAATCTCTTCTTTTTCATGAGGCTGAGAGGAGCCTATGAATTTTATTTAATCTCTCAGAGAATTAGATTTTGATTCATTAATTCTTTTTATTGTTTTTGTCTCAGTTGCATTAGTTTCTATTCTGATCAATATAATTTGCTCTCATCTTGTGGCTTTGGGCTTGATTTGTTTTTCTGTTTCTAAAAGCTTGTGGTACAGAATTATTATATATTTGTTCTTGTTCTGTTTTCTTATGTGTGAATTCACTACTATAAACTTTCCTCTTAGAAATGCTTTCATAGCATCCCACAAATTCCAGTATGTTATGCCTGAATTCTTGCTACACTGTAGATATTGTTTAATTTCTTATTTAGTTATATCTGCAACCAGTTGATTGTTAAGCAGCCATTTAATTTAAAAAATTTTGTTGTTTTTTAGCCGGTCGTGGTAGTGCATGCCTGTAATCCCAGCACTCAGGAGGCTGAGGCAGGAGGATTGGTGTGAGTTCGAGACCAGCCTGTGCTACAAAAAGTGAGCTCAAGGCCAGCCTCAACTGCATAGCAAGACCCTGACTCAAAAAGACAAAAAAAATTGCTGTTTTTTATTACCTTTGTCATTTACTTCCAGTTTCATTATATACTGTGATCAGATAATATGCATGTAATAACTTCTGAATTACTTGAAATATGGCACTCCGTACTCTTCTTGATTTGATTGTTTGTGATGAGAAATCTGTTCTTATTCTGATGGGGTTTTCTTTTAATCTGAACTCTTACTTTTTTCTATCATCTTTCAGTATGTTCTTGTGCTGCCTTCCTGAGATCTGGGTTGTTATATGTCTAGATGTAGTTTTAGTTGGGTTGATATTCTTTTCAGTTCTATATGCCTCAATTAACTGAATGTCACATTTTTACCCATATTTGGGAAGTTTTCTGCTATTATGTCTGCCCATATTCTTTTTATGTCATTTGTGTTACCACTTTCTTTCTCATTGATGCCAATTAGTCTTATGTTTTTTTCAACTGTCACTGTGCAGCTATTGAAATATTATTTCCTTAGTCCTTGCTATTATTAAGAGGTTCTTCCTTACCTGTTCTCTACCTATAATACTGTCTTAAGGTCAGAAAATATATTTAATTTCATTTAAATGGTTTTGTCAACTTTTAATGGAGTTTTTAATTTCCTATCTATCTCTTTCAATGTGTTTCATTCCGTCTATTTCCCATGTTGTTCATTCAAGTTTTCCAACATTTTTCCATTCTCTATTGTTTTATCAATGCCTTCTTTAGAAATTATTAGTAATTCTTTCAATATAATTATCGTTTCCTCTTTTACACGGAAAATTATTTCTGGTCTGAATTCCTCTGTACCCTTCTGCAGTTATTCTTTTTTACTTCAATTGTTATCATTTCAGACATTTCAGGTATGTCAACTCAAATTTCTTCTATACTGATGTCGCTTGAATATATACTGAGTGGTCCCCAGGCCTGAGAATGTATTTTGTTGCTTGTTTTTGTAATTTTCTATTTAACAAGGAAGTCTTTACTTTGACTTATATAATTTTTTTGAAAATTTGATAGTAAGTAGCTCTATCACAACAATCAGAACCTCTCTATGAAAGGACTATTCCTTTAGTATCTCTCATGAGTCAGTTTCCTTTTCTGTGTGTATCTTCTAAGATTTTGCTTTCTCTGCGTATTGAGAGTGACGTACAGAGAGTGGTTTCTGTTTGGTTGAGTTGATTTGTTATCAGCAAAATAATTAAGCCAATTCTTACCCCTGTAATTATAAATTTTATACTTTAAATTTGTCACTACTTTAATCTGTGTTTTGACTTTCTTATGTTTTAGATGCAAATCCTAAAGGAAGTACACATTTAAGTCTCTGTTCTCCCACTTGAAAGAGTAAAATCAAATTTTTGATGGGAATGTTAGTAAACATAGGTCTCAAATTACTTGGTGTTAATATAGCATTTTACACTGAAATATTAATATGTAAATTATATTTTGTTGCATGGTACATCAGGTTTCTTTGTTTCTTTGTTTCAACAATTTATTAAAATAATTTAGAAGTCCTATGATTATTCATTTGCAAAGACATTCTTACATTTTAAAAATAATTGAAAAAAATTCTTCATTAATATCTTCTAGTACGTTTTCCCATATAATTTTGCATATATATATATATATATATATATATATAATATTATGAATAGGGTCAATGCAATATACTTGGAAGATCAATAAAATATCTCAATGAATAAAAATTTTGCTTATATAGGTAAAATGTCAGTCCAACTTTTTATCACTTTTGTTCTCCTTTAAAAATATAGATGACAGATACATAGATAGAGATACAGATACAGACATATATGGATAGGTACATGAACATATACATATAGCTTTCTGGCCATTATTCAAGTGGAACTTAACTAATGTTTTGTCTTATATAAAGCTATTCATGAATTATGAAGATAAAGAGCATTTCATTTTCTCTAAAAGTTATATTGTCATTTGGTTTTTTATATGTTTTATGTACTAAGAAAGATCTATAAAATACTGGTGTCTCATGATTTGTCAGCAAAACTGAAACTGAATTGAACATTATATCAAGAGATGCTACATATACTTTGAAGCATAAGAGACACACAAAAAAAATTGGGTACTGCTTTATTTCCTATTTGTGATCCCCTCTGGGTTCCACGTAAAAGGCATAAAATGCAGAGTATTCTTCACATGCGTGTGAGTATCTGTGAATTCGTACATTTATACGTGTTGTTTTATATTTCTTATTGAAGTAAAATTTGAAAATTTGAAGCTTGACAGTAGTAGAAAACAGAAATAATAATTTACACAACAGTTCTATGGAATTTCATTAAATTTTGAAAATATATTTTAGAAAGTTCAAAAATTTCTTACAAAGAATTTTCATGTCATTTGGAAAACTAAATATCACAGAAGCTGTGGACAACTACTAACACAAACTTGGAAATAGTGCTTAATTAGAAAATGCACAGTAGGTGAATAATATGTCAAGCATAATTCATTACATCTCAATTATAATTATGATGTAAGCAGACTAATTTCATTAATTAAAAGGAACAGACAGGCACAGAGGATGAGGAAACAAGATCCAACAGTACACAATATACACAGAAACCCATAGCCCGGAAGTGAATTGATGAAATATAATACCACATGCCCAAAAACCTCTGCAAAAATCAGGGGTAGCAATCTCTATGCAGACCATCTCAAATTCAAAGCAAGAATGATCAAATGAAATAAAGAAGGCCACTACATACTAGTTAAGGGAAAAACATAAGAGGAAGAGGTAACAGTCATAAATATGTATGCACACAACATGGGAACACAGTTATACAAGACAAATTTTAATGGACACGCGAAATCTAATATCTAATACCACAATCTGAACAGGAGACCTTACATCCACACATCCCCCAAAATAGGTCAAGCAGACAAAAAATTAGCAAAGAAGTAGCAGAACTGAGCCAGAAGTTGGAACATATGGACGTGGTGGATATATCCTGAGTGTTGCACTCAACTACTTCAGAATACACCTTTTTTTCAGCTAAACATGTGACATTTTCTAAAATAGATCACATACTGGTTCATAGGTCATGCTTAAGTAAATACAAGAAAACAGAAGTTATTTCACACATAGTATATGAAAACAGTGCAATGAAACTGGAAATACAAAAAAAGACAAAATAAAAAATCCATAAACACATGTAAATTAAACAGCACCCTACTCAGCAACCAATAGGTTAGAGATGAAAAGAAATAAGAAATTAACCAATATCTAAAATTTAAGAGGAGCTGTTCCAGCCGAGACCCAACCGCACTGCTGGTAGCCGAGCCCATTCGCCCGCAGCGGGTAAGCTCCCTGCGCCCCGCTGCCCCACCTCTGCATTCCTCCGACTAACTTCCTGTTCCAGCCCAGACCAAACCACACCGCGGGTAGCTGAGCCCACGTGCCAGCTGGGTCAGGGTCCTAGGCCTGCCTTCCCCTCCCCCGCTCCCCGCTCCCCCCGTTTTATTTTAACCCCCCCAGCCCAAGCACCGAACCCATCAAATATCTCGTTTGCCAACCGATCTGGTCCACGAGCCTACAAGGACCACTCAATCCCAAAGCTCCACCTCCACCTACAGACCATATCCGCCAGGATTCACAAAAGCTAGGAGCCAGAGCTCCAACACAGAGTCAGGAACCTCTGTAGAGGAACCAGCTTGGAGTTCCCAGACCAAACGCCCATAGACACAGCATAACACCACCAAAGTGCAGAGGTCGCTTCCATACAAAATG
>PVJA010052032.1:0-12562 GCA_004027025.1 Myocastor coypus
CCAGCCTCAACTGCATAGCGAGACCCTGTCTCAAAAAGACAAAAAAAAAAAAAAAGAGTTAAGGAACTTACAAATATTTCTTTTCTTTAAGAAAAATTAATCTGGGTGTGGTGGCACACGCCTGTAATCCCAGCACTTGGGAGGCTGAGGCAGGAGGATTGATGCGAGTTTGAGACCAGCCTGGGCTACAAAAGTGAGCTCAAGGCCAGCCTGAACTGCATAACGAGACCCTGACTCAAAAAGACAAAAAAAAAAAAAAAAAAAAAAAAAAAAAAAAAAAAAAAAAAAAAGAAAGATTAGTTTTCTGAGAAGCACAAAAACAAAATGGCAGGAAGTTTTAGAATCCTCCCTCCCTGATGCTACTTTCCTTTGGAAAGGGCAAATAAAACGCTTCCTAGGCCAGGAATTTCATGTGGCCACACGCCCCCTGCTGGGAGAGGGGGGTTACGCCACAGAGACTTATAAAAGGCAAGGACACCTGCCTTTGTAACAGAGAAATTTAAACAACTTTGAAGACGTAGAAGCTGGGCGTGGTGGCTCACGCCTGTAATCCCAGCACTGGGGAGGCTGAGGCAGGAGGATCGTTGTGAGTTCAAGACCAGCCTGGGCTACAAAAGTGAGCTCAAAGCCAGCCTGAACTGCACAGTGAGACCCTGTCTCAAAAAAAAAAAAAAAAAAAGATGTGGAGCCATGCTGAGTGTGTTAACACACGCCAGTAATCCCAGCACTCAGGAGGCTGAGGCAGGAGGATCGCTGAGAGCCGGCTTGGGTTACATAGTGAGACCCTATCTAAAAAATAAAATAATAGTAATTCCTTCCTCACCTACACCGCCCCGTCTGCCCCGAGGAGTGCGGCAGTGGCTCCCCATGACATCCCTGGACCCTGCGTGCTCTCCCTGCCCTGGCTGCTTCATATTCGAGAGGCGCTCTCCTCCCAGCCATCCTGACAGTGGGCCCCGAGAAGTGAGCATCCACCTTGGGAAATCTTCAATGCCAAAGCCATAAACTGCCCCCCCACTTCTGTCCCCAGCCCCCGGTTTAAAACTTGACCCCGGCCAAATGGTCTTGGTGAAGTGCTTCTTCCCGATGATTTACCTTTGCTGTGCTGTCCGTTCTCTTTCTGGGATGAGCAAGAAGTTGAGGAAAACAGGCTTTGAGCTCACGGTGCTTGCCTTGAACTTGAAATCCTCCTGCCTCAGCGCCCCCAGAGTGTTGGGATGAACGGGTGTGCCCCTGCCTGGCTTGGTATGAAACAACTCTGGGCACCTGCTTATTCTAGGTGAGAGACATGTCCTTACAGACTAATGACCATGAGAGCTGTCACCGTGGGACCACTGAATGCCTTTGCACCCTGAGGGTCCCCACTGGAATTGGGTCATGGTGACAGTGGCACTATTCTCCATTATGGATCCTGATGGCATCCTGGCCCTGGGGTGCCCTGGGTCCTGGACCACATTAGTCATAGCTGGTCTCATTTGTGTCAAAAGGATACATAGATCGTTAAAAGCTTGGGTGTGTTACTAGCTTTAAAAATTATCTCTAGAAATTTCTCCAGCTTTAACTTTAACTCTGGAGCCCAGGAATCCTGAAGTGAAAAAAAAAAAAAAAAAAGATAAGAACACTTGTTTGCCAGATGCCGGTGGGAATGCCGACTACAGCCGGCTGTGAGGTCCAACAACATGGAAGCTGCAGCCAGCAGCCCTGCCCATGATGGGGGCCAGGAGGGAGCAGCTTGGGACACATGACCGAGGGACACATTTACAGACAACTTGACTATTGCAGAGGGACAAGTAACTGCACACAGTCTGAGTATTTCATGGGATTTAAACACAAGCATGCTGCCTGTGAAATGGCTCATCGGTCTAAAGCACCTACTTAGGCAACCGCAGAACCGTGGTTCAATCCCCAGCGCCACATGCTGTGCCAGTCCCACCCCCCAGAGCAGGCTGAGCCAGCCAGAAAGAAAGAAAGAAAAAAAGAAAAAAAGAAAGTTTTAAAAAGTAAAATAAACACAAGCATGACAAGTAACCTTCCTAGGCTGAACACCAAAAATGAATGTCATGGACTTGGGAGTGCAGGATACCCAAAGGGACAAGATACACAGCTGTCATTAAGTTACAGAGGGTTCCCAGGGCCTTGCTTCTGCGGAACCCGTGGGGTGAGGAGAAAAGACAGACGCTGTCACAGGAAAGGGCCTGTTCCCACGGGCCCTGGTGGGAAGGGCAGAAGCCTCCAGTGAGGCTTCTTAGCCACACCGAGTCCTGAGAAGCCTACAGCTGAGGCTAGGGCTACCTGTGTGGGCCTCCAAACCTCCAGAGAGTCATTTAACTTCAAATGATCCTGGGCCAAATGCAAATCTCTCCCAAGAAAACCCAACTGGAGCCGGCCTCAAAGAATCCCTCCACTCTCAGGGAAAAGGAACTCAACATCAAGACTAAAAACAGGGGCCCGGTGGGATGGCTCAGTGGTCTAAAGCGCCTGCTTGGGAAGCTTGGGCGGCTTCAAGGACCGCGGTTCGATCCCCGGCACCACATGCTGTGCCAGCCCTGCCCTCGGGGCGGGCTGAGCCAGCCATAAAAATGAGTGAATAAACAAACAAAGGTTCTGAAACAAGAATAAAAATTAAAAAAAAAAAAAAGACTAAAAACAAGGGCCGGTGAGATAGCTCAGCAGACTAAGTGCCTGCTTAGGCAAGCACAGGGACTGGGGTGATCCCCCACACCACATGCCACACTGGCCCCATCCCTGGGTGTACTGAGCGGGCCACTGAGACCCAGTGGTGGCGCACGACTGTAATCCTCCTGCTGGGGAGGCTGAAACAGGAGGATCACTACTAGTCTGAGCTAACATAGGGAGACCCTGTACATCAGCAAAAAGTTCATAGCTGGCCTGGGTGCCAGCACCCAGGAGGCTGAGGCAGGAGGACTGCCTTGAGTTGAAGGCCAGCCTGGGCTACATAGCAAGGTTTAGTCTCGGAAGGAAGGAAGGAAGGAAGGAAGGAAGGAAGGAAGGAAGGAAGGAAGGAAGGAAAAAAGAAAGTGGCTGAAATTACAAATCTAACCAGGCTAGCAGATTAGGCCCGCCTGGTAGGTGAATCTGAACTGTAAGACAGAGGTAAACAGATCACCCCAAAAGATCAAGAGACATAAAAGATGACTCCTGCAAAGATGAAGAGGCTTGGACAGTGGGGATACACGGTGCACCACTGAAATATTCAGAGTCAGGACAACATATTCTCTCTTTTTTTTTTGTCTTATTGAGACAGAGTCTCATTATGCAGTTCAGGCTAGCCTTGGGCTCACTTTTGTAGTCCATGCTGGTCTTGAACTCACATTGATCCTCCTGCCTGAGCCTCACAAGTGCTGGGATTACAGGCATGTGCCACCACGCCTGGCCAAAGAGTAATCACTTTTTTTCTTTTTTTTGCAGAACTGGGGTTCAAACTCATAACCTTGCACTTGCCAGGCAGCCACTTGTGCCATGGAGCTATTTCCCCAGCCACCAGGACGACATATTCTGTTACGTATATTTTACAATAGCCAGGCATGGTGGTGCACGCCTATAATCCCAGCACTCGGGAGGCTGAGGCAGGAGGACTGGTACGAGTTTGAGACCAGCCTGGGCTACAAAAGTGAGCTTAAGGCCAGCCTGAACTGCATAGTGAGATCCTGTCTTAAAAAGACCAAAAAAATTTTTTTTCTTCTCTCTTATTCCTCCTTCTCCTCCTCTTCCCCTTCCCCTTCTTCTTCTTTAATTTTATGTGGTCCAGCTCTCACCACACAGCTTGAACTCAGAGATCCCCTGGCTTTCAGCCTCTGGAGAATTGGGATTACAGATAGGTGTATGCCCCCACGCCTGGCCTTGGGGGTGGCAGGCGCAGCATGCCTAGGGACAAGCCGGAGTGGCAGGCAGTGCTGGGAACCCAGTCCCTGTGCTTGCCTCGGCAGGGGCTTAGTGCGCTGAGCTACCTCTCCCACCCCTTTTTTATCACAATTTTTAAAAAAGAAAAAATAAGTATGGAGGTAATAAGGCTCTGTCTCAAAATAAAACAAAACCCACCCTAAAACAAACCAAACCAATAACAACAGATTTTGGGTTCGTTCATTTTCTCTCTCTCTCTTGTCTTTCTGAGGTAGGGTCTTGCTCTGCAGCCCAGGCTGGCCTTGAACTCAGTGATCCTCCCGCCTCAGCTTTCTGAGTGCTGGGATGACAGGCATGCGTCACCATGACTGGCAATTTTACGGCTTGAAGTATCATCAAGATCCCTCAGGTGGACCCTCGATGTTACCTGATCGCTGTTGCCACCCACCTGGAAGAGCTCCTGGAAGGAGGGGTGCGCCAAGGGGTTGGGCACGAAGGGGAGGGCATAGAAGGGCAGGAATTCCGTGGTCTGGCTCAGTGCCGCGCCCCTGGTCTCCAAGAAAGATCTGAAGTATGAAATCCGCTTGTCCAGCTCCCGCTTGTCCTGGGAGAGAAGCTGGTCTGAGGGCTCCAGCTCCAGGCAGGGTCCCCAGGACCCACCCCTGTCCCCAGCATTGTTACTGGGAGGCCTACTGGGCACACTGCCATGGGCCGTTCTGACATGACTACAAAGTCACCCCTAATAAAGCCTTACAGGAACACCAGACATATTCTTTCCCATGGAAAGAAAAGGAAAGGGAGGGAAGGAAGGAAGGAAGGAAGGAAGGAAGGAAGGAAGGAAGGAAGGAAGACCAGCCCAGGCTGCGTCGTAAGATTCGATCTCAGAGAGAGAGAGATGAGGGGAGGGAGGGGACAGAGACAGAGATGAGTGTTACAGTTTGTGACTGGCTGTCTCCCCAAAGCCCAGTGGGGGCCAGGCTTCTAGAGTTTGTGATCAATTCATGATCTGTGGTGCTGGGGTTCTGGGTGTGAGCACTGTACCCGCCCTAGGGCAGGTAGCCTAATTACAATATACGGAAGCGGGAGAGGCTGGCAAAGCCGCTGTTCCTCCCTCGTGGCGCTTGCCCTTTGGCTGCTTCCTGCCACCATGAACCACTGCTCTCTGCCACGTGCCACTCTGTCTTACAGCCCGCTGAGTATGGCTGAAACCTCCACAAACTGTGAGCTAAGCAAACTTTACCTTCCTTAACTTTGGGTATCAGGTATTTTGTCCTAGCAACGAGAGAAAAGTAACCAAGACAGAGACAGAGATACAGAGGGAGCCTGCTAGGCACGGGCTGGGGAATCACTTCTCAGGACACAGGCTGCTTCCTGACAATGCGCTCACAGCGACCCTGGTGACCTACCTGCGGGCCAGTGCGGTACTTGAGCAGGTAGACGGCGAAGTGGATGTGCAGGTAGAACTCCAGCTTCTGCGCCCCGAGTTCCCCGTCCCGGATGGCTTGAGGGATGTGCTCCTCCCACAGGCGGAAGAACGCCTTCTGGTCCCCACAGTCAAAGGCAGCCAGGAGCTCCTTCTGCAGGAGACACCATGTGAGCCCCACTTGGAAGGAGGCTGCTTCTTCCCGCACCTCAAACCCCAGCTCACCGGCCTGCAGTGCCCCACATACCCCACTGCAGAGCCAAGGAAATGGGGGCCTGGGAGAAAATCAACAAGGAAGCAGCTGAGTTAAGTTGAAAATGAGCCCACTCGGGCCTGCCAGGCAGCTCCAGAATGCTCCACCCAACTGCTGGCTACACGTTTTTATTACCACCACACAGGACACGATCTAGGACAGGCTCTAAGAGGACCGTAAAATGGGCCTATGTATGGGGCCGGCGGGATGGCTCAGTGGTCTAAAGTGCTTGTTTGGAAAAGCTTGGGCGGCTTTAGATACCGAGGTTCGATCCCCGGCACCACATACTGTGCCAGCCCTGCCCTCGGGGTGGGCTGAGCCGGCCATAAAAATGAGTGAATAAACAGACAAAGGTTCTGAAACAAGAAAAAATAAATAAATAAAATTAAAAAAAACAGGCCTATGTAAATAAGAAAGAAAATATGGAAGATCTTTTATGACCAAAGTAACACAGAGTTAGAAAATCAACAGGAAAAGTAAGGTGTGCAAGTAGGAAAGCAGGCGATGCATGGGGAAGAGCCTCTCCTTGGAAAGTCAGGACAGAGGAAGAAACCACAACTGAAATTTAAAATAATTCTCTATTCACCTTAAATGTGCAGAAACATACAGATACCAAGTGAGTCCACCGAATTCGTACTGAGAGGCAAGTTTAACACGATCAAGGATGGACCAGGGCCTGAGGTCCCCTTCCCGGGGACCGGGGCCCTCTGAGAAGGCGCACAGCAGAGCCAGTGGACACACCCCGGGGATCTGCGGCCACAGCATGCGGTGACAGAGGTCACCTCCTACCGGGCCCGGAACAGAGAGCCCCGCAGACGGCAGGGACTGGGAGGCCACCGTGCTGCGGCTGTGATACAGGGAAGCCTGAGGGGGAGAGCCCGCCCGCAGACCTAGAACCCGCTCTACTGCCTGCCCCAGGGTCACAGCCCCCAACCAGCACCCCAGTATCTGGCCGCAGTTTAGTACAGTTTTAAGAGCAACCCCCATTTAACCTCCATGTGTGACTGTTATTTGCTTGGTTACTTGTTCTGTGGGTCATCAAGCTGGTGAATATCATGGAATGGAAACGTCCAGGTAACTAGCAAGCTCGACCCTTGGGTCTCGTTCTTGCAGGAGGCACGGGCTAAGGGCCTCTCTCGAGTGCCACAGAAGCTCCCCACCCCCACCTCCAACCCGTGAGCTGTAGGGGGCCCTCGCACTCCCTGGTCTCCTAAGTGGCATGGAGCACGAACCCCACAGTATTGCAAGGCTCTAGAGTCACACTGCCTTCCTCTGCGTGTTTGCGTCATAATCACCTCGGTGGCCCATGACATCTCATGATTCACATCAAATGATTCCTTGCATTTTAAGTGACCCCTCATGGAGAGCATTCTGCTGTTGCTGCACTGTCACAGCATAATGATCCTCTGCACATCAAGGTCAAGGCCAGCGTCCCCAAGACCAGAAAAGGTGGGCACCAGCACTAGTGAGCACAGACACACCCGTCAGCCTGTGCCTGGCAACGCCGGACACTAGCGGCCACCAGCACTGAGACAGGCCTGCTGAAACACTGCCTTTTGAGTATTTGAGGCAGGGTCTCACTGTTAATCCCACTAACTCTGAACTCACTATGCAGACCAGGCCCCGAGCTCCAAGCAGTCCTCCTACTTCACCCCACGTGCTTAGCTGAA
This sequence comes from Myocastor coypus, assembly GCA_004027025.1. Taxonomy (NCBI): domain Eukaryota; kingdom Metazoa; phylum Chordata; class Mammalia; order Rodentia; family Myocastoridae; genus Myocastor; species Myocastor coypus. The sequence goes on from PVJA010052032.1 coordinate 7,208, forward strand.
GCACCCCTCTTGGTCTGGGAAATCTATCATGGCGGGCACACTTCCTGAATGGAAGAACAGAGAAGATGCAAACGTGTCCACCAGAAAGTGTCACGCTCTGTCATATTAAAGAAAAGTGGACACCATAGCACCAAGGAAATTCAAATCAGACCACAGGTACCAAAAAACAGGGGGCGGGTTGGGGAAATAGCTCAGTGGTCTAAGTACGTGCCTGGCAAGTTGCAGGGGCTTGGGTTCAATCCCGGGCACCACTTATGCTGTGCCAGCCATGAAAACCAGGCATGATGGGGCATGCCTATAATCCCAGTGCTAGGAAGGCTGAGACAGGAGGATCACTACAAATCTGAGCTGCATAGTGAAACCCTGTCCCAAATAAATAAAAAAACATAAAAAAAAAAAAAAAAAAACCCAAGCCGGATGTGGTGGCGCACGCCTGTAATCCCAGCACTTGGGAGGCTGAGGCAGGAGGATCAGTGTGAGTTCGAGAGCAGCCTGGGCTACAAAAGTGAGCTCAAGGCCAGCCTGAACTGCATAGTGAGACCCTGTCTCAAAAAAAGACAAAAAAAAACAACAACAAAAAAAAAACCCAAACAGGGTACCACACTTCAAACTTGTTGGGGTATTATTATCCAAAACAAAGCACAAAACAATAAGAGAGTGAGGATGTGGATAAGACAGGCGTCTCCACACTGCTGGTGGATGTAAATGGCACAATTATGGTGTAAAGCATCGAGGCGACTCTTCAACAAACTAAAAATGCAACCAAGTGCTGGCATGGTGCAGAATGTCTGTAATCCCAGCACTCAGAAGCTGAGGCAGGAGCATCACCATGAGTTCAAGGCCAGCCTGGGCTGCACAGTGAGTTCAAGGCCAGCCTGAACATATAACGTGACCTATCTCAAAACAACCTCCTGCACCAAATGGAACTATGGAATGACCACTTCTGGGTATTTATCTGTGAAAAATGAAAACACCTGGAGAGATATTTGGATATCTACAAGGCATGATTTAAAAAAATTAGGTGAACCAGGATTTGAAGTTGGTTTTGTTTCTCACAGTAAAAGACACTGCTGTGAGCCCCTGCTTGCTTCAGAAGCCTTTCTCCCCAGTTCTGTGTGTGTGTGTGTGTGTGTGTGTGTGTGTGTGTGTGTTAAGGGTCTACAGGGTGTTCAGGGTCTCACTACTAGACTGGACTCATAGTGATCTACCCATTTACAGCCTCCCAAGAGCTGAGATTACGGAGGTGTGTGACCACGCCCAGTCTCAGTGCACCCTGGGGCGGAGCCAGCATGGCAGGCCTGGGGATAGAACCCCCAGTCCCTGTCTCTTTGCAGGCACTTTACTGCATGAGGTAGTTGGCAGGCCCTTCTCCTACCATTTCTGCCACTTTCTGAAGCACCCGAGTCCTCTTTTATGTCTTTATTTGTGCTGCCGTGGCTGCTTTGATGTCCTGAATTTGAAACAGGTCCCTTTCTTTTTTTTTTTTTTTTTTTTTTTTGTGGTACCAGGGATTGAACTCAGCACCTTGTGCTTCTCAGGCAAGCACTTTTTCCGCTGAGCTATCTCCCTGGGCCCCTCATGGTTGTTTTGACATTGGGGAAGGGTCAGGAGTCACACAGCACCAGACCCAGTGAGTATGGATGCTCAGGGTGCACTGCCATATTTTTATTTGACAGAAATTGCCATAAAACATTTGATCAGTGAAAAATAATTTTATTTAAAATCTTTAAAGAAATCTTAGCCGGACGTGGTGGCTCACGCCTGTAATCCCAGCACTCGGGAGGCTGAGGCAGGAGGATTGGTGCGAGTTCGAGACCAGCCTGGGCTACAAAAGTGAGCTCAGGACCAGCCTCAACTGCATAGCGAGACCCTGTCTCAAAAAGACAAAAAAAAAAAAAAAAAAAAAAAATAAAGAAATCTTTTATTTCTTTATTAATTTGATACAGGGTCTCACTATGCAGTTTGGACTCCTAGTGATCCTCTTGTCTCAGCCTCCCCAGCTCTGGTATTACAGGCCTGTGCCACCATGCCCAGTTTTGGTGACCAGCCCAGGGCAGGGCCAGAACAGCATGTGGTACCAGGGATCAAATAGCTCACCCAGCTATCTCCCCAGCCTTTCAAGGATATATATTTATTTATTTATTTATTTATTTATTTATTTATTTTGCCCAGCTCAGCCTGCCATGGCGGTGGGGCTGGCGCAGCACGTGGTGCCAAGGGTTGAACCAAGGTCCCTGTGGTTGCCTATGCTTGCCTAAGCAGGGGCTTTAGACTGCTGAGCTATCTTGCTGGCCCATACAAAAGCCTTCTTCTTCTTTTTTTTGTTTTTATTTTAGGGAAGGGTCTACAGGGTGTTCAGGGTCTCGCTACTAGATCAGACTCAGTGACCCACCTGTTTACAGCCTCCCAAGAGCTAAGATTACAGGCACATGCCACCACACCCAATCTCAATTGTCATCTCAGTGCACTCTGGGGCTGGGGCCAGCATGGCAGGCCAGAGGATCAAACCTTCCACCTGCACTATTTTGAATTATGCAGCTCCATCGTGTTAGCACCACTTACACTGTTAGCTGGGCAGGGGGCCCACAGGGCTGCTGTGGGACCCACCAGGCCCCTGTGTCTGGCAGCTCAGGGAGAAGGGGACCTGGTGGGGTGTGGGCCTGCTCCTCCTGGTGCTCACACACAGCATGGGCCAGCAGGGGCTGAGGGGACTGGCATGAAGCAGCCTGATGCCAGCCCTCCGAGGGACATATGCTTCCAGGAGGCTACGAAGACCACAGAAAATCCCGCATTCGCCCAGGGGCACTACAGGGCCTGAAGTGACCCGCGTGGACCCCAGTAACCTCTAACTTTGCCACAGCAGTTCATGTTCTGCTCAGCACCTTCTTCACCCAGAGGTGAGAGCCGGCGAGACCTTACCTGGACGGTGGATGATCTGGAGTCCCGGAAGGAGCCACCTGCCGCAGTACTGAATGGTTTTCCTTTCATTTTGCATTCCTTTGAAAATGTCCTCAAGGTGTCCTCAAATTCAGCAAAATCTAAATACTACAAAGCAGGACAGAAGCATCAGCAGAAAACAAACAGCCCAATTAATAACTGCAAAGGCCCCGAGCACATGTTTCTCCAGAGAAGATACAAACGGCAGTGGCACATCGAATGCTCAACGCAGGGCAGCGTGGTTGGTTCACACCCGCAGCCCGGCACGCAGGAGGCGGAGGCAGGAAAGTTGCCTCCAATTCAAAGCTGGTCTAGCCTACATCGTGAGTTAAAAGTAAACCCGGACTACATAATAAGACCCTCTGTGAGAAATAGCTAAGTGAGTAATAAATATGGAGTAAATAAAGTGGTTGGTATCACTAATTTTTGGAAATGCAAGTCAAAATGACAATGGGGATACAGCTCAGTGGCACAGCGCCTGCCTGCCAAGCACAAAGTCCTGAGTTCAATTCCTGGTACCAGAAAAACAAAAGCAAAAACAAACAAACAAAAAAACCCACCAAAAGGTCACAGTCGACCATCACCTCTTGCCTGGTGACACCTGTTATTTATTTATTTATTTATTTATTTATTTTTCTTTTTCTTTTTTGTGGGACCAGGGTTCGAACTCACGACCTTGCACTTGCCCAGCAGGCACTTGTGCCTCGGAGCTATCTCCCCAGCCCCGACACCTGTTATTTAAAATACAGAAGTGACGAGTGCTGACGAGGAAGTAGAAGAGAGGCTCCCCATGTATGCCAGGTGGGCATGTAAGGTGGCATGGCCAGGTTGGGGGAGCTCAAAAATGAAAAATGAGGGCTGGTGAGACAGCTCAGCAGACTTGGGGCCGGCTGAGGCGAGTGCAGGGGCTGGGGCTCGATCCTTGGCACCACATGCCCCACCCGCCGGCCCTGCTCCCGGCATGGGTTTTTTTTTTTTTTTTTTTTTGCATTAGGTAATCACTAATTTTTTATTTTTACTTTTTTGAGTCAGTCTCACTATACAGCCCAAACTTAATTCCTCTTGCCTCAGCCTCAGGATCTCAGATCTACAACCACTGCACCTAGCAGTAATAATCCTTCTTTAATGTATCAAAACTCATGCCAACCAATGAGTTCTGGGTTGCAAAAGAGGATTTATTTTTGCACCTGTTCATCCCAGGCATGTTGAGCTGGGCACCGAGTCTGGGTGTGGTTTTGCACACACCTGTAATCCCAGTGCTGGGGAGGCTGTAAACAGGATCACTACGAGTCTGAGCTGCATAGTAAGACCCTGTGCTACAGCACTCGGGAGGCTGAGGCAGGAGGATGGCTTCCTGTTTGAGGCCAACCTGGGCTACATAATGAGTTCAAGATCAGCCCAAACTGCATGAGGAGAGCTCGGTTCAAACAAAACAGAACAAAATAAAACAAAAAAAAAATCATAGAAATATATAAAAAAAACTACAGTTGTTCTAGAAGGATGCTGAGAGTGGTCTGTCATTAACAGAAAATAAATGACCGGGCGCCACGGTCTGAACAGGCTGGATGCCTAGCAGGAGGCTGATGGCTTTTGGCCTAGTCTTGTACACCCCTATGATTTGTCACTAGAAATGGAATTAGAAATAAAACCTGTGACAAAGAACAGGACACAGAAAGACAAGTGAGGCAGTGTCGTTGCTGGTGAGCTTCAGTCAAAGCGCCAAGGTCACCTCTGGCTGGAACACGCGCTATGCTATTCAGACAGAATTATACACGGAAAGCCACAGAACAGAAGATAAAGAGGCCCACGGGAGGGTGGCACAGTAGTGCAGGCATCAAGGGGTCCCGCCTTTGAAGCCCCATGCTGCGGGACAGGTATCACCCACCACCCACCACGCCACCCACCTCTTTGACGAGTCCCAGGAGCTCTGACTCGTGGGCCAGGACGTCGCCCATGGTGCCGCTGGGAGTTCACCGCCAGGACCCTGCGAGGCAAGTGGAGGAAGCCCCACATTCACATCACCCCGAGGCAAGGCACCCAGCAGCGCAAGGAACAGGGGACTCCAAAGATGGCTCCTGGGAACCCTGCATGACAGGACAGCCAGGGTAACATGGGGGAGGAGGCAGTGGGGGCCACACTATAGGAGAGGTGAGAAGGATGCTACTGCCACGGCGACTGTGGGCTTTTGGGGGTGGCACAAGGCTCAGAAAAGAGAAGGGGGGGTCTGGCAGGATGGCTCAGTGGTCTAAAGCGCCTGCAGGCGGCTGCAGGGACCGCAGTTCGATCCCCGATCCCCGGCACCACATGCTGGGCCAACCCTGCCCTCTGGGCAGGCTGAGCCGGCCATAAAAATAAATAAACAAACAAAAGTTCTGAAACAAGAAAAAAAAAAAAAATTTTTTTTTTTTTTAAAAAAAA
>PVJA010052033.1:0-12575 GCA_004027025.1 Myocastor coypus
TTTTTTTTTTTTTTTTTTTTTTTTTTTTTTTTTTTTTTTTTTTTTTGTACTGGCAATTGAATTCAGGTCCCTGCACTTGCCAGGCAAGTGCTTATTCTGCTGAGCTATCCCTGGCACTTTCATTTTTTTTTTGTATTTATTATTATTATTATTACTTTTTATCATCTGTTTTTATAATCAAACCTGTTCCTCCTATTAACAGATCTATAAAACTTGATATATGATTGCATATTACTGCTTTTTTCCAGAAATCTCTTTTCTTTTCTCTTTTGTATTTAAGGTAGGGTCCACAGAATGATTAGGATCTTACTATTGGATTGGACTCATAGTGATTTCCCTGTTTACAGTCTCCCAAGAGCTGGGATTACAGGTGCGGTACCACCACACTCACTCTGTTTTCCAGAAATTGTAAAATTTTATTCTTGTTCCTCTAGTTTTGCTTTTTGTCTTTTATTTTAATTTATTTTGAAGAGAGTACAGTATGTGGCAATCTGAGCAACAGATTTGGAGACAACAATATATAACTATTACTGTTGAATTTCTATCAGTTTGTGTAGTAAAATTCTGCATCATTTCTATTTATTATACTAAAAAATTATGGATCTTTCTACTACTTTTTATTCTTTAAAAATAAAAGCCTGTTTGAATACAAAAAGACCAAAAAAAAAAAAAAAAAAGCCCCCCCCCAGCCGGGCGTGGTGGCTCACGCCTGTAACCGCAGTACTTGGGAGGCTGAGGCAGGAGGATTGGTGCAAGTTCGAGACCAGCCTGGCTACAAAAGTGAGCTCAAGGCCAGCCTCAATTGCATAGTGAGACCCTGTCTCAAAAAGACAAAAATAAATAAATAAATAAATGCAATTTAAAATTTCACAATTTATTTTGAAAACAAACAAATAATAATTAGAAGCTTTAATTTTAATGATAAAAATAATTCATTTAAAAAGTAATTCTTGGCCTGGCCAAAAAGCTCAGCAGATTAAAGTGCCTACAGGTAGATGCAGGAGCTGGGGTTCAGCCCCCGGGCCTGTTGTGCCAGCAGCCCACTCCTGGGCGTGCTGAGACCGCGGTGGAGTTTGAGCGTGCTGGTGCACACTTGTAATCTCAGCTCTTGGGAGGCTATAAACAGGCAGATCACTTGGAGTCTGATCTAGTGGTGAGATCCTGAATGCTCTGTAGACTCTTTCCTTACATAAAGTTAAATAAATAAATGAATAGTAATTCTTAAGTTTTTCTAAAATCTATTGTTTAACAGAGAAAAATGCCCGATTGCAATACCGAATATTTTTTTGCTTAATGTCCACATAACTACCTTTGTTAAAAATCTGTAACTGATTACCCTATACATGTATAAATGCTATTTGTAAAATAAACATTGACCTTTAGAGCCTAAAGTATTTTGAGGGTATGCATGTGTGTGTGCGAGTGTGTGGCTGGGACACTGATGATTTAATCTAGGACTTCATGAGTGCTACATGACCGCTCTGACCTTACTGTCTTTATTTCAATTAGTAAAATACAAATGCTTGTTGAGGTCCAATATTGGCGTTGTACCCCAAAAAAAGTAATTCTGTAAGTTTCTTTCTTCATTAGATTTCTTAATTTTTGTCTAATTAATGTAAGAACTCATAATTTTATCCTTAAGTTTAAAGTTCTAATGTTGTTTATAATTTATGGTAGCATTCAGTACAAAGACAGGAGAGTTTATCTTTGATAGAAAATACATTGTAAAATGTTCCTCTTGTTCACTGAACTGAATCAAGTAATCAATTTGTCAATGAGAGTTTACTTATTTGACTTTCTCTTTGAACTACCTAATGCTGCCCTGGTCTTCATTCAACTCCTCATGAAGCTCTTATGTTAAAGAAGTTGCTAAACTGATGGCAGTCACTTCATTTCTTTACGTGCAAAGATACATTAGGCTAAAACAAAAATATTAATGTGGAAGACTAGATATTTGACTGGAATAAATTCTTCATAGAATGATAAGCATATGTCAATTTGCTTATCCTATGGATACAACTTCTAAAAAATATCCTTTTTAAGTGCAAATATTTTATAATGCTGACTTTCGAAGCCAAAGATGCTAAGTCTTGTTCCTTGTTGCTTGCCTGTTGGCAGCGGTGTCGAGGAAGCATCCAGGATAAATGATGAGCCTCAAATGAAATTAGACACATTAACAGCAACATGGCCAGAGACAGAACAGATCATGAACATAAAGGTACTCTGCAAGCTAAATGTTCAATTGCACTACTCAAGAAACAAATTTAATATTTAGTTTCCATTCAGCATGCACGTTCAATTTTACTCAGCCAATTGCTTTTAACAGCTTTTTGGAAATACATTTTGGACATATTTCTAACAATAAAACTAATTTTAGCTAAGGTGACAACTGAAAGACACAATGGGTTAAAGGGTTTTAGACCATTTTCTCTGCATTCCAGAGGACAAGACTCTCATTTCCTGTAGATATTTTATGTTTGTCTAATACTTTATTTTTCCATTTCTCCCTGGTTGGTACTGGATGATAACTGAAAGAGTTGCACAATCGTCAACACACGATAACACATTCCTCTGGTAAGTATCTTGCAAGGGCAGTTTTGTAGCCTACTTCTGTCTCTGTCACCAGAAGTAGGGAGGATTCAGCTATGTGTTGCTATTGGTAACCGAGACCTGCATGATTCATCAGTGAGTACCTTGCATGTTACATCTCAATGTAAACTATTAGCTAGACTGAAAATTTGAGAAAAGTGAAGTGGGTTATTACTAGACCACATTCAGCTATAACATGTTAGGTCGAGAAATCTATGCACAGCACACAGATCTTGAACATCAGAAGATCATAGCAGAGTCTACCTTCAAGATACCTACTATGCTTTATGCTAATGCAATTAATTGATAGGAGGATTGCAGTATTAGTTACCAAAAATCTTCCTCAATAACTGAACTGCAAAGAGTACAGGGAAAACTAGAACAAATAGAAGGCTTCCCAGAAAAATAAATTTGTGTGATAACACTAGGTATAAACAAAGACACAAATCAAGGACAATTTAAAGATCTTCTTCTCTGTATTCTTTTATAGGAAGTAATGGGTGCTAAATATAAGTGACAACATGATTCTGTCAATCAAAGAGTCGTAGTTGGTTAACTCACTTGAGAAAGCAACAATGTTGAAAGTGAGTTGTTCAACATCTGTGATGGAAAGATAGAGACAGGAATGCTGGTGTTTTCTGGACCAGAACATGGGACACTTTTAATCCTTATTTTTAGTGGAGTTATAAAATAGTTTTCTATAATTCTTTACACAATGATAGCAGAAGAAAATAAAAACCCCAAAGCTGAAAACAAAGAATCAGATTGGCAGCAGATGTCCAGAGAAATGTTCACAAGACAGATGGTAGCAATGTGTGAATAACAGACATATGGTGAAACATTATTCAGAATAAGTTAAGTGGAAAAGATAAGGAGAGAGAGAGAGACAGAGACAGATATATATATATAGAGAGACAGAGACAGAGAGATATAGAAACAGACAGAGATAGAGACAGAAAGACAGATAAACATCAGACAGAAAGATAGAGAGACAGAGATGGACACAGACACAGAGAAAAATTACAAAGAACAATAATAAACATAAATCTTTCCAAGTAATTAACTTCAGAATTAGATCCATAATCCACATAAAGATAAAGTGTAATATATGCGTATACTACACAGTGATACAAAAACATTTAGAGAGACAATATCACCTTGTGCTTGCTGACAGAACACACGGTATATAAATATTTGACATTTCTACAATATCATGCCTTTCTTTCACCTTGACCACAAGGATAAAGTGTCTCTATCTCTTTTGAATTTTATTTTAAAAATGTTTCACCTTGAAAGTGAGATTTATAATTTTGAATATATTTTGAAATTAGTAAGTTTGAAAGTCTTCCATTAACAAGAACTTGAAGAAATCCCTGTGCTGAAAGTGTGAGCAGAATTTATTTAAATGTTGAAAGTTAATTGGCTCATGAAAGTTAATTGGACATTAGAACTCAGTGATAAATTAAGGAAAAATGGTTAAAATAGTGGATTAATCATTTAGCACCCTAAGTGGAACTCCTGAAACATTCTGTTTGTACTGGCACAAATGCATTTGTGTTTTCAACAGTTTCTTCAGTTCCATACGTTAGTGAAAACTTGTTACTTAACAATTATATTTCCTACTTTTTATTTCCCAGCCTTTTACATGTCTCACACATATGCCATTAACAGCATTTGAAGTGGTAACTTTATCCAAAATGTGAAAAAATACCACTGTATTTAACCATGGAGCAGTTTGATATCTGCATTAGAAGTGGAATAATGGTACTTTATATTAAAACACCACGATAGCAATAGTATAAAGAGTTGTCCAGAAAAAAAGATTAAATCTTCATTGAACAGTGGCAAGGGGCAATGAACTGGCAATTTGTCTGAACTAGCTTTCACCAAATATTAGAATTTATTAGCACAGAAAATAGGAACGGCTATTTCAAACCCAACCACTTGTAAAGCACAATTCGTTGAACAGATAACGTGATTTTTTTCTCACATTGCTTCTTAAGTTATCTTCATTATTTCTATTTGAAAGGAATCATATTTCAAGAGCAGAACAATTACATGGTTCTATGCATTGTGTATCTTTTTAAGAAACAGTAATTTTCTGATATAAAATTAATTTCATATTCAGTGGATTGATGCAAACTAATAAATGTACTGACATTTTCAATAGTTTTAAAAATTTGGAGATTTTATTGAATAGTTTGTAGGACATACCTAAACTTTGTCTTATCATGGTAAAATGTTTCAAACTATGTTGATTGCTAAGTTATATTATATAAACTAAGGTATCTTGAGAAGTGGATATGTTATTTTTTAAATATAGTGCATGTATTTTACTTAAAATGATTTCAATTTAAACAATGATTATGTGTAAGAATACAGAGAAATATTAACGACCCAGTTATTGTAATTTCTGTAGAATGGATTTATATGCTTTTGAAAAGTCACAAATGTACATGATAACTTTAATTTAAATGAGAACCAATAGTTTCATGAGTGTATGGACAGTTCTGAGTACTAAACATTAATCATTACTTTATAGCATCACTGTGATATTGGTATTGACCATGAGATAAGCCTAAATAGTTATGGCTTAAATAAAAATAAATTTTATATCTGTTATAAGCAAAGTCTAGATATACTATGGTATTTACAGGAATCTCAAATGTTCTGATATTATTATCCTGTTAGTGTGTCATCCAAGACATGAAGCTTCTACTTCATGCTCCAAGATATTTTCTCTAACTTGAGCTGTTATTTTAATATCCCACATACCAAGAAGGAGAAAATGTTTGTGTATGGGAGAGTGTCTAGACTCTACCTAATTTTCACAAAGCCTATGGAATTCACAAACCATATAGCATCTCTGCTTACATATGACAAATCAGAAATGAGTCAAAGGCTACAGTTAGTTCTGAGCAAGTCTGAGAAATATCCTATTTATTTGAATACTCAAGTGCTCAACAGAATTAAAAAGTTATTCCTATACTGGGAACCTTAAAAACCTTATCTTTTAGCAAAATTACTTATGTATGAATAGGTTTTAGCATTAAAATAATGGATAAATATATCCAGATATAAAATAAAATAGGCTATATTTATTTTAATTAATGTTCCTAATATTCTCTATAAACACATTGTACAATTTGAATCTAATAACAATACTTAAATTTCACGTGAATTGATTACTTAACTCGAGTTAGTTTAGTTTGTTAAGTTAAAGATTAAATATAAAGTTAAATGTCTAATACTTTTCAAAAGGTCACACTTCAGCTTTACATTGGCAAAATGAGTATAACATAGTATTGGATAAGGAATCTAGAATTAGACTACCTACGTGCAATGTAGTTACTGGTTATAACATGGGGGTAGTTATTCAAAATCTCTGTAACTTGGTTTTATCATCTTTAAAATGACTATAAAATTTATAGGTTTTTTTTTTTTTGTCTTTTTGAGACAGGGTCTCGCTATGCAGTTGAGGCTGGCCTGGAGCTCACTTTTGTAGCCCAGGCTGGTCTCAAACTCGCTCTGATCGTCCTCCTTCAGTCTCCCGAGTGCTGGGATTACAGCTGTGAGCCAGCACACCTGGCTAAAATTTATGTTAATGTAATAACTTTCATAGAATAGTTCTGTAACAAACAGGCATCAAATGGGTCCCATGTTCTGGGATACTGATGTTTGGATACTTATGTAATTCCATTTCCTCAATGTTTGTAAATCTTTTTTCTGTCTTCTAACCAGCAGAGTATAACAAACTTAGTAGGATGCATTTGACTTTGTATAAATAGCTGATAACCGCATTACCTCATGCAATATGTAATATCCTTCTTCCACAGAAACTCTCCTTCTATGGGTGACTTGGAGGAAACAAAGTGAATTTGGGAAGGCAAACCACACAAGAGCCTCTTTTTTAAAAATGTAAATTATGGCTGGCTCAGCGTTCCTTGGGCATGGGGCTGCCACACCATGTGGTGCCGGGGATCGTACCACGGTCCCTGCAGTTTCCTAAGCTTGCCTAAGCATGTGCTTTAGACCACTGAGACATCTTGCTAGCCCCACAAGAAACCTTTAATGGTCATTAGTGATTGCTTGTAAGAAAATGAAGTCCTCAGCTGTGCAGTTTGTGAGGCACTGAATGTACCTATGATTAAATTTGGAAGCAGATTCTTCCCCTTCTGAACTTCACATGAGACTTCTCGGGACAGCATAGTGAATTATTGGACAAGAAATTTTGTATCAGAGCCTCCAGTAAAGCTGTATCTTTACTGGAATCCACAAAAGTTAGAAGGAGGTGGTATGTTTATTGTTTTAAGGCTCCAGTTTCATGGTAATAATTCCCATTCACCAAGAAATAACTAATTTAAGAACCTAATGTATATAAAGTTCTGATCCATTGTTAGCTGTTATTATTATTGCCCAAAAGAAGATGATAAATTTGAATATCACAGTTCTAAGTTTCAAAAGAAACACTATAATTGTGTTTACCATGCATCCCTCTACAGGTTGGCCAATACGGCATGTATCAAGAATAGGCTTTTTAAGTGCTTGTTAGATTTCTTTCCAATAGTATAATAAAATGAGAAAGAAGCAAAAATATTGACACTTTTCATAAGCATAATTAGTCATGAAATTTATGCTGGAAAAGAAGCAACTGAATGGATAAAGAGAATGACAGATAGTAAAAATAAGTATCCTCTGAAATATGGGACCACAAGATTGTTGAGGTGTGATTATCAGTGAAAAGGAGCTTGAGAAACCCAGCAATATTGGTCCATGAGAGAAATCTGTTACACTGAGGTGGGGAATGTGGCAGTTATTGCTGACAGCATGTTCTAATGCAATGAAAGGTTTGTTTTGGTAGCATGTGGTGGGGGCACATAGTAAAAGACTGGAAATGTTTTAGCTAGGTGGTCAAAGCTAAGAAGTTATAAAAGCTACTATAAATTATGCCAAATTGTTTTTAGAGACAGTAAACCGGAGCTAAAATCCTCAGAACATAAAGAAAAATCTAGAGATTTGTAAATGTCATAAAAACTGACTGATTTTCAATGATCTGTGGAAGTAGTTACATTGTAACATGTCATAATAGCATCACAACCACTATATGGTGTTTTCAGTGCAACTTTGGGACCATCTTGAAAATATCTTAAAAAATTATGAGTGTAGCTCCACAATACCTCTTTTACAGACTCTCTCAGGTGGTCCTAATAACTTTCCAGTCATTACAACACAATGGCTGACATCCACAACTCTGAGGATGAAAGTGTATGTTATCTCACAACTTGTAGAGATTGCAATTCAATGTTGACTGGCTTCAAGTCAGGACAGCCCTCCAAGTCAGAACAGTATAACAGAGTAGAAAGAAAGACTGTAGATCATGATGGCAAGAAACAGAGGAAGGCATTTAGGAGAGAGGAAAAGTGGGAGGGAGGGAGGGCAGGAGGAAAGCAGACAGACGGAAGGAGAAAGAGGAAAGAGAGAGAGAGAGACAGAGAGACAGAGAGGGACAGAGACAAAGAGAGAGGGAGACAGAGGGGCAGAAAGGGGGGAGAAAAAGAGAGAAAGAGACAGAGATGGAGACAGAGAGAGTGAGAGAGACAGAGAGACTTCCAGATCACAGTTCCAGTGGCCAACGTCTTAAAATCTAACTTACCCTACTAAATTATTTAAGTATAAACAAAGGGTCAGTGGACTGCACCAGTGATTATCACACTACACAGTCCAATCACCTCCAAATAGCCCACTTGTAAGTGTCAGGGCCTTTGAGGTGGCATCTAGAAGTAAACCATAGCACAGGTGATTGATACACAATAAAATTTGCAAATTCCTGGTACAATGATGCCAGGAGATCCAATTCTGGAAGTTTTCAGGACTTAGTGATAGAAGAGTCTGGAAGCCATGAAGACCAACACGGTTGGCCCCATCCTCATTTTTGGTCCATATGGACAAAGAGCTGTCTCATGCCTGCTTTATGATAATTCAAGTTATATTTACTGTATGATAGTTATATTTACTGTATGATATTGCTTACCTGAACTTTTTTATTCAAAGAGTATCTTTCTTTTTGGTAAATAATACTGCAGTCTTCATTTTTAGAGGAAGAAATTAAAATGACATCATATTAAGTCACTTCTTTGAGGTCATGCAACCAATTCATTTCCATACTTTTACACATTTTTAAATTTAGCAAACATTTAGTTTGCGTGTTTTTAGTTGGGTTGATGTTATTTGGAGTTCTGTAGGCTTCAGTTACCTGAATGTCTGATTGTTTTCTCATATTTGGGAAGTTTTCTGCTATTACTTCTGCCCATATTCTTTTTATATCATTTGTATCGACTCCTTCTTTCTCATTGATTCCCATTAATCTCACGTTGTTCATTTTTGCATCGTCTTGCAGATGTTGAATTATTTTTTCCTGCATTCTGGTTGTTTTTAAAAGATCCTTTCTTACTCTTTCACTGGCTGCAACTGTGTCTTCAAGATCTGAAACTCTATCTTCATTTTCGTTTATTCAGCTCTGCCAACTTGTGATCGAGATTTTATTTTCTTGTATATCTCTTTGAAACTGTTTCATGTGATCTATGTCTTTCCTATATTGCTCTGTCAGGGAGTCCATCATTTTTCTATTCTCCTCTAATTTTTTATCAATGTCTTCTTCAATAGTATTGAAGTCTGTCATTATGGTTATCCTTTCTCTCTATAATTCAGAGATTATTTCTGTTCTGTTCTCCTTTCTACTTTTGTGTAGTTGTTCCCCTACTTGGGATGCTATTGATTTAGACATGTCTTTGTTAACTTTAGATATTATTTCTGCTCTGATGTCCTCTATACGTTTCTCCAGCTGTTTTTTCCACTTCATGTATTTCTTTTTTTACTTCAGATGTTATCTCTGATCTCAGTTGCTCTATAAGTTTCTGCAATTGTGTGTCTACCACAGATACTACCAATTCAGAGGTTTCATCTGTATAATTCCCATTTTCTTCCATCGTAGTGTCTTCTGTATTTGGTTTTGGTGGGCACGGGCTCTGAGATTGCCTCCTACTTCTTGTTGTTATCATTTTGATTGGAAGCGACCTCTGCACTTTGGTGGTGTTATGCTGTGTCTATGGGCCTTTGGTTTGGAGACTCCAAGCTGGTTCCTCTACAGAGGTTCCTGACTCTGTGTTGGAGCTCGGGCTGCTAGCTGCTGTGAAGCCCTGCAGGTGTGGTCTGTAGGTGGAGGTGGAGTTTTGGGATTGAATAGTCCTGGTAGGCTCGTCGACCAGATCAGTTGCCAGACGAGATGTTTGATGGGTTCGGTACTGGAGCTTGGGCTGGAGGGGTTCAAAAAAAAAAAAGGGAGTGGGGGAGAGGACGCGGGGAAGGGGAAGGCGAACCAAGGATCTTGACTCAGCCGGCGTGCGGGCTTCGCTAGCTGCGGTTCGGGTTGGGGCTGGAACCCCAACATTGAGTTTCACCAATGTTTCACCTAATTTTGTAGTATCTACATATTACTGTTGTTATCATTATTATTATTATTATTATTATTATTATTATTATTATTATTACTACTACTACTACTACTTTGGATCCAAGGATCGAACTCAAGACCTCATGCTTGCTGAACGAATGTTATGTATGTGCTGAGTTATATCACCAGCCCAATATCCATTGATTATTATACTATAACTTATTTTTCCATTCCAGAGAGGCACTGGTTGTATGCCCATAATAACATTCACAGACAATGTTAGAGCTACTCTGATTTACTGGTATAATGTTCTGAATACTAAGATAAAAAGATCGAGAAGGATTTTTATAACTTTCTTCTTTAAGTGTACCATTTATGTAAGGTTCAGAAAGTTAGTACTTTTCACACAAAGTGTCAGCAGAAATTTTTGATGAAAATCTATCCGGCTCCCTTCAAATTGTTTTTGTACTATACACTCCACTTCTTCAATTAAAGAACATTCAGGTAAGAACATTCATGCTATGCTTAATTTCTCTTTGCTCAGACTTGCTGTTAATCTTTGGTGGAAAGTTTAATTTTCCAGACACATGCAACCCCCAAATTCCTTCCTACGCACAGGTGTCAGAGTCTTCTAAGATGCACAACTGATCAAGTTACTTCTCTGATTAAAGCTCCTTTAAAATCTCCTATTGCTTACAGCTGTGCACTTTTTAGTGTTTTTTTTTTTTTTTTTTTTTTTTTTTTTTTTTTTTTTTTTTTTTTTTTTTTTTTTTTTTTTTTTCTTTTTGTTGTTGTCTTAAGACAGTGGAAAGTTTGAAGAGTGCTACATCCTGTCCACAACTAAGTAATGAGCTTTCTCCCTTTTCCTTCGCTTCTCCCTCTCTCCTCCACACCCTTCCTCCCTCATTTCATTTTGACTCAGCTTCTTTGGCAGTAACAGATGACCCAGGACTTGATCTTAGTCATGGGATGCAAATGAAACAAGACTTGCACCTGAATACTGGTTTGTTAGGGAAGCAGGCATGCTGTTTTCAATCCACTTCCCTCACTTTCTTGGCTGAAATTCATAAGCAGGGACACCCAGAGATGGTCACTGTTTCTGCATGGTTCAGTGGACTGGAACACTCTTTAGCTCTGACTCCCCAGAGTGCTAATCTGAAATGCTATTTTTAATTTTCATTTAAATAAGATAAACTTGCATTATGTCAACACATGGATACGCTGGTGCTTTTTCCATCTACTTACGCTGCTTTAAAATGTACAGTGCCAGGGTTTGTTGGCAAGATAGCTCAGCGGACTAAAGAGCCTGCTTAGGCAGGTTTAGGCAAGCACAGGGACCATGGTTTGATCCCTAGAACCGCAGCCTGCACCAGCGCCACCACTAGGTCATGCCGAGCTGGCCACCAAGTCCGAGCATATTAGCATATGCCTGTAATCTCAGCGCTGGGGAGGCTGAAAACAGGAGGCTCTCTGTCAGTGCAAGCTGCATAGTGAAACGCTGTAACAACCAAATACATTAAAATATATGGGGCCTTAATTTATGATTTCTTAATACCCTACAATTATAATTGTAATTTCAGTTTTTATTCTTTTACTTGTTTATGAATCTCTTCTGTCTGTTAGGCTGTGAAATCTTGATTAAAAGAATAGTGCCCGGATTTAGCTGTAAGAGTACATTGATCAGAAGCATAAAATTAGGTAACATTGGAAGAAAAGTGTACACATTTAAGTATTTTACTTGCATATATGAAATATTGTAGTAAATACAACTACACTGTACTTTCTAAAAATCTTCAGATCAGTGAAATGGAAATAATGTAGACATCTATGAAGAAATTCAATTTTAAAATGTGTGTGTGAAACATTCGAAAATAATTCTAGGATGTAACTGCCTATTTGGAAAATGCCAACGCTTTAAAAGCTATTGGAAATTACATGTTTTACTTTGTTATCTTAAAGGAAGCTTAGGATGATACATAAGGCTACACTTATATTTTAAAGGTGCAATTATGTCCTCCACTTCTGATGCTTCCTCTTGGTAGTTAACTATAGAGCTGTGTGAGATAAATTAGCCAAGCTGGAAATTAGCGTGCTGTAAGATGTCATTTGTTAAATGGGTGAGCAATCCCATGGACAAACACTTTACACTCAAAAACTAATTTACTTACAGAAATCAATACCTATATCTTTTTTGGTTCCAAGCCATTTATGGAATATAACCTCAACAAATTGTCAAAATACTGTCACATTTGTGCATTGTGGCTGTTTTTAATAAAAGCAATAGACAAAATGAAACTAGGGAAATTAAGTTTTGGTTGAATGCCACTCAGCCATTATTTTTTTTTCAATTTTTTTATTGTTTAAATTTAACAATGGTTATATTACATATTTTCATCATCAGATCAGTTTAGATTAATACATATAGGTATATAAGATTGATCAAACAATTAAACATTAACCTTTCTAAATCCACATTACTTTTTTTTTTCTTTTCCCCCTTCTTTTCTTTGAAAGTTGATATATTGCATATTGTCCT
>PVJA010052034.1:0-12577 GCA_004027025.1 Myocastor coypus
AAATACCTTTTTCTGAGTTGTCTAGATTTTGCAAAAACAATGTAAAATTATTTTGTGAAGATGGGAAAGAATTCCTCAATTAAGCTGAAAATCTAATAGTTTAACAAGAAACATCTTTAGAAATAGAGTAAAGCTGATTGTAAAAATAATGACCAGGGCCAGCGAGATAGCTCAGTGGTCTACTTATTTATTTATTTTTCAGGACCAGGGTTCAAACTCGCAACCTTACACTTGCCAGGCAGGCACTTGTGCCACAGAGCTATCTCCGCAGCAGCTCAGTAGTCTAAAGCACCTGCTTAGGTAAGCTTAGGCAACTTCAGGGACCATGGTTTGATCCCCGGCACCACAGGCTGTGCCATCCCCACCACCCAGGGCAGGCTGAGCCATAAATACATACATACATACATACATACGTACATACATGCATACATACATACATAAATTTATTTATTTTAGAAGTAAACCTTTAAAAATATAAAACCACAATATCTTTTCTTGAATTTATTTTAATTTGACCTAAACAGTTCTGCCACAAATTTCTTGACAGGTGGTGGCTTAGAGTAATCGGAAACAAGAAGCTCTAGTTACCACAGGTTTGGAATAGTTTGTTATGGTATTATATCCTCCAGAGAATGTCATGCATTTTCCACATAGTCACGCCAATGAGTTAGAAATAATTGAAATGATCTATGAAGCCATAGAATTAATATTGTATAGGTTTTCTTTACTGTTTGCTGCATAGCTGCTTCATAACTATTTCACATAAGTTTTTTTAATAAACTATTTTGGTGTACCTGAGTAATAAAATCACAAATTCACTTAGAGTTAGATGAATCTCCTGTATATCCTTTTTATTTTGTACAAATTTAATACATTATTCCAAATTAATAATGGATACATCTCTTAAAATAGCTACATGTATTCTTCTCTCCCAAATCAAGTTATACTACACCTTTCATGTTAGATGTTTCCAAAATTTTGTGGGCCCTGATAAAAGTCAGTTGATTCAGTCTTTGTAATTAAGAGATATATTTAACCTCCACTGTAAAAAGAAACATTGTGCTATATAAGCAGGCGTAAAAAAAAAAAATTAGCCACTTCTAAAGAAAACAGCATGAATAAAACAACTATTTTTATAATTTAGCATTTCACTGAATATATATCCCTGACACAGTTATAGCATAAAAGCCGTATAAATGACTTACACTGATACTAAGTATTTTCAACTGGTAAACGTTTTATTTGCTTTCTGAAAAAAAATGAAATTAAAATATTTTGCTATGGTGGGGCGTGGTGGCTCACGGCTGTAATCCCAGCACTCGGGAGGCTGAGGCAAGAGGATTGGTGTGAGTTTGAGACCAGCCTGGGCTACAAAATTGAGCTCAGGACCAGCCTCAACTGCATAGCGAGACCCTGTCTCAAAAAGACAAAAAAAAAAAAAAAAAAAAAAAAAAAAAAAAAAAAAAAAAAAAAAAAAAAAAAAAAAAAAAAAAAAAAAAATTGCTATGGATAATGGGGAAGCATAGTGTTCAAATAAAAGTATAGATGGCACATTTTGTGTACTGAAAATATATAATCAAAAAGTGGTAGAAAGGAAAATGTTTTTAAATACTGTTACTGAAACCAGTGTTTTTATTTACGTTGAGAATAAATTTGTAAGTGCAACCAAAATATTAAAAAAAAAAAAAAAGGAAGGTCCCATGAAAGCTTACAAAAGTGTGATATCTCAGATACAAAGGAGACAACAGGGAGATCCTGAAGCTTATTCTGCCCCTTTGGGTATTTTTCCCATGGTGGTTCAACACCCACCAAATGCTCAATTTCCCCGGGGCTATGTACAGTGGTAACACCAACCTCTGGCATTCAAGGTTATGAAAGATTTAAAGCAGGCTGTTGCAGCCTATGGTATGCATTCAACCTATCTGATTGGATTAATACAAGGATTAGCAAATGAGCATAGATTAATTCCTCATGACTGGGAAGTTTTGTGCCGTACAATTTTAGAGCCAAGCCAATATTTGCAGTTTAAACTTGATGGAAAGATGAAGCAGATATTCAAGAGAGCGTTAACAAGGGACAAAAACCCCCAGTTAATGTTTCATCAGATCAACTCACTGGGTCAGGGGCCTGGCTTGGTATCCAAGACCAACTGCAATATAATGATGTGGCTATTGTGCAAACTCGCATTTGTTGCTTGAGAGCATGGGAAGAAGTGGAAAGACCTGGGGATGCTCAAAAATCATTTGCTAAGGTTTTCCAAACTAATAAGGAGCCACATGTAGATTTTGTCTCCCTATTAAGGGAAGCTATGCACAAAAGAGTGAGAGCACCAGATCTGAGGGATTTATTGTTACAAACCTTGTCTTTTGAGAATGCAAATACCAATGTCAAAAGGCTCTGGGTCCCTTAAAGGCACAGGGCTCATCATTGGAAGAATACATTAAGGCCTGTGCTGATATTGGCTCAGAGCCATACAAAGCTAACTTATTGGCAGCTGCCTTACACTCTCTTTTAAAACAAAATCATACCAAATGTTTTAAGTGTGGAAAAATGGGTCATATGAGAAAAGATTGCAGAAAAGCACAAGGTGAAAAGAAAAAAGGAAGTAAAAGTAACAAGACTGCTCCTGGACTTTGTCTGAGATGTGGAAAAGGTAAACATTGGGCTAATGAATGCCACTCCAAACTTGATAAGCTTGGTGAAACCTTAAACTCTCCAAGAAACTGGAGAAGGGGTCCATCATCTAGGGGCCCAGAGATAAACAATATGGAATACCCAGAGTTTCCATTGGCCAGCCAAAATTTCAATCAAGTGTAGGATCGTAGATCTTTTCCTTGTAACCTCTGGAAACAGAAACACAGCTTTAGATCTAATGGCTGTAAAAAATCAGCTTTTGCTACCCGCTTAAGAAGTTTACCAGATTAAAACTAGAGTTTTCATCCCTATTCAAAAAAATCTATCTATCTATCTATCTATCTATCTATCTATCTATATGATAGCTCTGATTGTAGAAAGGAGTACTATTATTGCCCAAAGTGTATTTGTACATTTGGTAATTATTGATAGTGATTATAAGGGAGAAATATTACTTATGATATCTGCTACTAAACCTTTTCCGATTAAAACTTCTTATAACTGCTTATTAAAAATAGAAGTCAGCTTCTCTTTATGCATGTTAAATTCATACTGCATTGCCTGGCCCTCTTGTCAGCACATCAACAGGAGACACAGTGACTATACACAGAGGCCTTGGCTAAAGGGCCATAATGCTTTTAAAGCTTTGGCTAGTAATATGGGTTCAAGAAAACCGTTTATAGATGCTGAGACCATTAAGCTGACATCCCCAGTGCTAAATGGTCTTCAGATTTTGTTTGGAATAATGAATGCCGTTTATACAAAGAAATCAAAGTTGTAATTCTGTCTGACCAAACTGCTGTTTAAACTACACCAAATTCTTATATTGCTCAATTGGTCTCTAGTTTTTGCTAAAAATTTTAAAATTGTTAAAAGAATTCACAGGCTAAAAATAACAGTTACTTCAGGGAACAATATTTGAATGGCTACAAAGGTGAGGCCATTGCCCCAGGATATTTTAAAAGATTACTTAAAATTCTTTTAATTCCTAGTTAAGTGTGGTTGCTTAAAACTGCCCTAAATTAAAAATGGCATTTGAAACAGGACTTTGACCGGTGTGGTGATACAACCCTGTAATCCCAGCACTTGGGAGGCTGAGGCAGGAGGATCAGTGTGAATTTGAGACCAGCCTTGGGCTACAGAAGTGAGCTCAAGGACAGTCTGAAGTGCATATGGAGACCCTGTCTCAAAAGTAAAAATAAAATAAGGCTTTGATATTTTATAAACAAATGGGAAATAATATTTAAAGGTTTAAGCAATTGCTTGATTTTTGACATCCCATTTAACTAATAAAAGGCCTAGTGGTGGCCTCCGAAGAGGTTCAAGCTATGATAACTTTTACGTATTTGGGTCAACTTATGCAACGAAGATATTTTGTGCCCCAAACTGTTCGAATCAACCACTGATGATTTTCATACTTTATTTGGTAATCTCAATTGGTTCCATCTTGATTTTGGACTTATTTCTCTGGTGCTATTGACTATCATCCTGCAGATAAATGAAAAATGAAAAAATGTATGGTACCTCTTCTAAAATCTCACCATACTATCAAAGTTCTGTTAAAGCAAAAGGAGAATCAATCCTGCCAACTTCACTTGTCAGTATATACTATTAAATTTTTAAACTTTTACAGCAACCTAAAGACAAAGCAGATAAGAAAAAAAGGCTCAAAAAGGTCCTTAAGAGAGATTTCCATGCTAGACTATGAAAGGAACTCGGTCCACTACTAACTTGGGGCAAAGGGTATGCTTGTGTTTTTCCAGAGAATGCTAAGCAACCTACTTGGGTACCAGCTTGTACTGTCAGACTGCACCATGAAGCCAGATCTGAAGAAGTTAGCTGCAATGAGGCTAGGTCCAGCCTGACGCCTCTTCAAGGAACTGATCAAATGGAAATCTAAGGTGTACATAGGTGACAGAAAACACATAATTATAAAATATGCATATTGATTATAAGAAAGGATTTTATTCCTTTCAAATTTTTCAAATAGGAGATCTCTAATAATCAACAAATAACAAAATCTGACTAGTCTGCTTATTAATTTGGCCAAAAAATTGAGTGCACTCTTAATTTTATAAAAACGTTCATATGTCTCTGTGTTTATGTTTGTGTGTCTTTCAGTGAACAGCTGTTCCTTTATTTATTTATTTATTTATTTTTTGATGATTTGTTTTAAATATAATTTCAGACATAGACTTAAAAGCATGCTTTTTCCTAAATTACCGGATAGTCAAAAGTGATGTTAAAATTGATTTATATATAATATATCCTAAGGTTTAAGTTAATTTAATAAAAATTCCTTTCAGTGCAAAAAATTTATTAGAGAAGTCCAATTAATGAATGAGAGGTGTGGCCAACATTGTTATTCATTAATGAGGAGCTCCCCACAATCTCAATAGTCTCTTAGGAGACACTCTCAATACATAGGTCATTGGTTAAAAGATAAAAGTTTTTCAAAATGTTACAATGTTTTTCACTTTAAAAATGATTTTGATACAAAAAGATAAAAAAAAAAAAAACAAAGGTCTTCCTATGAGTATGATAATTTACTGTTACTAATCTCATGGTATATTAACTGCATTTATGGTTCCAGATATATAGGTCTTTCAAAATATAAAACAGAGTGTTTATTGGGACAAAAGTTTCTCAAATTAAAAGCTTCTGCCTTTTACAAAAGTGTTATGCCAAAACAAAACAAAAATATTTAAAACATGTCTCAAAATGTCATAAGAATGGCCAGCCACAATGTTGTATATGATTAGATTTCTAAGTTTTTGTGTAAAATTGTGTGATTGTTTTTCTTAACATTCTATAAGGATTGAAATGCTAAAGTATCCACAGTTGTTAAAAAATAGCAGTTCCATTTCATGTCTAATACATGGTTCCAAGATAAATCCTGAGATTTGACTAAACTTGTCAGATAGCAAAAGTTATACTTGTATTTATACAGGTCTTATTTTAAATTGGTCATAACCATCCAACAAAAAAGTACAGCCATTAGATATAAAAATAATGCCATACTAATATATTAAGCTTTAAATGCTCATTAAACAAAAAGGGGGAAGAGTATGGAAATATATATGAATTCACCTAGGTTAATAACACAAAAAGCTTTATTCACATGAAATTTTTTAAATTGGCTGCCAGATGCATCTTCTGCTGCAGACCGTCACTGGACAAAGGAAGTGAGCATGCTTTGCAACAGCCTGTTTTCTTTCTAAATACTATTGATTAATGGGTTCCAGGAGTTATCCAGAAGTGGGGAAGAGGTTTTGCTTGTGTCATTACAGATACTGGAGAAGTAATTTGGGTACCAGCTGGACAAATAAAACCTCAAAAATGAGTAGGTGTAAACATTCTGATATAAAATCTCCGATTGATGAAAAAACTCACTTGATACTTTACAGGACACTAAGAAATAAATTTCCTAGATTCGGAACTGGGAGAAAAACAGGGAAAGAAAACAAAAGAGATGAAAATGAGCTGCCTTATCGCAGTTTCAAATCCAAAGGTCTGATTCTCTTGGCTCTAAGAAGAGCTCAATGACAATAAAGTTCACCTGCTATGGCTGTTGGAAGCCAGACCAGAATAAGAGGGATTGTCTCAAGAGGCCCACAAGCCATGCCCTGACTGCCAAATCAGCCACTAGACGTGAGACTGCACTCTGAGGTAAAGGCCAGTAGGACTAACGGGCACTGGGCTTGCCTGCTCCCTCTGGCCAGACAGCCTCTGTCATCTCCACGGAGGAGTCCTAAGAAATCATGACCAAAAGGAAAACTCAGCCCTTTTGCTGGACATTACAGGTCTCTTTGCTTTTCTCTGACCCTGACTTTCCTTCCAGTTACCATACCTCAAAAATTAAAATAAAACATGCAAATTAAATTAGCTTGCTATGTTACTGTTCTCTCACAAAGACATCTAAAAAGAAAAATTAGGCATTCCGGTTTTCATGACTTATCAAAATTTAGAGATAATTATAATTAAAGCTAGCGGGACTTATAAACTGTCAGACTATAAAAGAGTCTAAGCTATTCTACCTACCCAAGATAAAAATGCCTGGTGTCTATTGAGGGCCTCATCGGGTCTACGCTAAGTTCATCAGGTCTTCTCATCCATTCTTTCGATACTGACACAGGACATTACACGTTCAATGAGTGTTGACTAGCTTTAAATTTCTGAGACTACATATAATTAATTTGCTGTGAGGGAGCCTCCCTTGATTGTAGCACTACACCAATGTGGTCATAGTGAGGGATTCGTCATGTCTCTCTCACTGGTCTTCCAACCATTTATATTGCTATCAATATCTATATATCTATATATTCATGATATTTCTAAAGTTAAGATGATAATCTATCCGTAACCTTAGTAACGTCTTTTTCTTCAAATCATGCTGTGTGAAATGAGATGAAAAGTAGAGAAGAATACAGAAAAATACCTCTAAGTTCATGATTGCTTCCTTAATTGTGAGCGGGCTGCAACGATAATGTGGTATGAAACTGGCAAAAATGAGTATACATGCTCTGCATTGTATGGTGACATTTAAAAGAAAATGTTCAATCAGAGATTAAAAGCCACCTGGATATATGGAAATCTGAAAAATGGAAAACAGTATGTAAAATGCTATAAATACTTAGATACTTATGCAACATAGCACATAGAATAGCAACATACTTTAGCCTATTCCTTCATTAGGAAAAGGTATCCTGCCAAATGCTTGAAATTTCCCATGAACATTGGGCTTGCCTTGGCATGGTCCAAAGAGTCTGGTTCTGAAATTGTGTCCAGAAAGGAAAAAAAAAAAAGGAAAAAAAATGATATTATAATGGTTTAGTTCAGGCCAAAAGTAGATGGTTTTCAGAATAGCTACACAGCCTCTTTAACAGTGTTGAGAAGTGCGTTTCCTTCTGAAAATGGATGGAATGGTGTAAAGGCAACAAAATAACTATTCCACAGGGGAACCGTAAAGGCATGGAGTGAAGCATCCTGGACATGGAGACATAGATGCTTGAGGTCTTGCTTGGTAATTTAGGCTGCTTTAAATTATGAAACCTCCAGCAACTGTGAGCTAAAGAAACCTTTCCTCCCCTAAGCTTCTTTGTCGGGTATTTGTCCCAGCAGGGAGAGAAAAGTAACTAAGACACATTGTTAAAATAATTCACCCACCATTTCAACAGCTTGTAATGTCTTCTGAAAGATTTTACAAATCTGTTCAGAACTAAATTTCCTGACCCCTAGGATAGTTCCCTATTTCAGTGAAAACCAGGTGCTCTGTCACTCAGAGACTTGTGGATAAAAATCCCATCTACTTCAAAAATTCTAACTATCAAATAAACTTTTTCACCAGATTTATCAGAGAAAGACCTTGGCTCTGACCACGTGTATTCAATTAATTAGTCTCCCTATGCTAAATAGGTGTGGAAAATGCCCTAGAGTAGGTGGAGGCAGCTTACAAGATGTGGCAGCACACATTATACAGGGTGACTAAAGGGCTCAGACAAACTGTTCAGATACCCAAAAGCGCATTCTAGAAACTAAGTTTAGAAACAAACTTTTTTCATCCTAATATAAATCAATATATAATTATGTACATACACATACATATGAAACATAATTATCTAGTGGTGAGTAGCTGTGAATGAAAAAGTGGTTGCAAATTGCTTCACTTGTTTAGTTTTTTACTTAACAATTCAGTCAGTTTGGGGAACAAACACAAACTCAGTACCTTTACTGACTCACTAGAGCCAGATACTCAAGAATACATTTTAGCTTGCTTTTACCAAGGATCAAACTTAGAACCTTGTGCTTGCCAGGCAAGCACTTATTCCACTGAGCTATCTCCCTGGTCCTCTCAAGCATACACTTTTAAAACAGAAACTTCCTCACCATGACAGGCATTGTACATCAACAATACATGCATTCTAATGCACTTCCTACTCACATGCAGACCAGACAAAACTTGGCTTACTTTGGAAATAGCTTCACAAAAGAAATGTATCATGTAAAGAAATGCATGTTTGCTAAATTCAAATGACATCGAAACATGCATGCCTGTTCCCTGAGAAAAGCCTGTTAATGTGAAGACTGTGTGTGGAAATGCTAGGTAACAATCCTGTATAATGCCATGTGAGGCTTGAGGGAGGGTATGGATGATGTGGATGCCCACAGCACACGACCTGTCTCCCTGCCGTGGTCATCTTTCAGACACAGTCCTCCACTAGGCTGTTCAGAAAAGGGATCCCCTTGATAGTAGCTCTATACGTTAATATTATTTATAATAAGCAGTTTCCCAATAACTGCTATTATTTTGAAATGGAAATGCATTGATCATTCAGAAAAGATTCCTTGCAAAATATATAAACAGAAGTAACTGTGTATTTTCTGTAAATATAGTTCACATCAGTACACTAGCCTGTTAATGGACGGCTACTGTATTTCTGGTGTGTGTGTCAAACCTACTGGAAACTTCAAAACAAAAATCTCTGAGGGACTCACCTGCCTTTGTCAGTGGCTTTAAAATATAGAATAAGATAGGAGACAGTATCTTCACCTAAGCACATGGAAACAAAGGACAGGGAAAGTATACAATGTAGAACATTAGAGCAGGCCAGAGTGTACCACAGCAGCCAGCAGACCAAAAATTCTTTCAGTACAAAAAAGGGAAGAACTCTATCCAGCCCATTACACTGTGTTTCATAAAGATGCAGCTCTCTCTCACCCCTGGAAACAAGGAACTGGTGATGGCACTGAATCTGGGCAGTGTGAAAACATTCTGAGAAATTACTAAGATGATAACAAAAGAGGGTTTTCATCACTAAGCTTTTGCACAAATCACACCTCTAGCTATCAGAAATAAATTTAAAAAGCAGATAATCTTCACTATGTTGAACACAAAAAGAGGATGAGACCCAGGCATTGTTAATTCTCCCACTGGCTAATATGGGAGGGGGGAAGATTCTACTGAGTCTATTTGTAACTGTGTAGTTAACTATGGCCAGCAGTATACATGGAGGTAATTTGCAACTCAACTTTTTCATGTTTTCCCAACTAGCTACAAGCTACATTGCAATTCTTTTTTTCTTCAGGGAAGTGTCACTAAATCGGACTCCTAGTGATTCTCCTGCTTACAGCCTCCCAAGTGCTGGGATCACAGGTGCCTGCCACCATGCCCAGTCTCCAGGAGCCCCTCAGGGTGACCTGAGGACTGGACCTGCTCCAGAGGTCCTGGGATTGAACCCCAGCCTCTGGGCCTCCTTGCAGGCACTTCAATCCACTGAGCTATTTCTCCTGCTCTAAAATCTAAAATTTATACTGCAATACACAGTTCAATTTTTAAAAGACCCTCCTCCTGGAGCAGTGATACTCAATTTTTTGTGTGTGAAATGTTGATGCACAGCCCAAATTGTCCCATGAAAAGATAGAGTATCCTAATTCATTGGCACTGAAATGTCATTTTCCTTAGCTGCATTCCAATTGCAGGCATGCACTACCATGTGTGGCTATCCCATCCAAGATTTCCCAGAGTGCCTGCATGTGACTGCAAAGAGCTGCCTGTTCCTTCTGATTCTTCTTCTAGATGGTGCTCCAGTCTCACAGTTGTCCCTCCATATCCTTGTTTTGAATTTGGTGTAGTTTCTGAGTCAGATAACCGCTCTACTCTTCCAGTTCTCTGGCATTCCCAATTTCTTGACTTAATCTTTCTGTTTCTTCTTCCTTGACTCTCAGTGCCTCCTCCAGTTTTTGCACTGTCTGGTTTAACTCTGTCTTATGGGTATGCACTGCACTGGGCTGGTGGCTTACACACTCAAGCTGTGTCACCACTTGGGCAGGCGCTGCACTTCCTCTTGGCGGCCAGCTGCTTTTCCCTTGCCCAACCCTGGCAGTGGGTTCCAAGGAGGCTGTGGTGAGCTTGGTGTTGTTTCCTTTGAGGGCAGCTAGTTGGGTCCCAGTGCTTGCTGACTGCTGCACTATGTGAACAGGGCAGTGCCTTCTGAGTTGGCTCAGCCCTTGGCTCTGAGTTCTGGGTCACACTGGGTCTTCTCCCATCATCTGTGCCATTGATACTTGCTGGTGTTAAAGGAGACTGAAGATCTCCTCCTGCCAATGCCTGTGAAGGTGCACTGGGAAGTACATTTTTCCTGGGATTTCTCCTTTGCCAGCTGAGCAGGTTCTTTAAATTCCTGAAACGTTTTTGCACATTTTGAAAGAGGATGTTCAGAAGAGAATCCCAGTCCATGAACGGTGTTTGCCGGGCCACTGGCCCACTCGCCAGACTTCTGAGATGTTATAGTGAATGTCATGTGTAGAGTGATCGTGCTGTTGGGTATGGCCTGGGAGCCATCTAATAGGCTGATTATTTTATACACATTCCTTGTGCTGTCATGAAACTAACCCACAGTAACTCCAGGCTTGGAGGCGGGTTCCCAGTTCTGGTGTATGGGTCAATCTGGAAACCGTGAGTTCCAGTGCTGAAAATAGATTGTTCCCCCAGTTTGCCCTAAGCAAACTGGCTCTAAAGTTTCTCCTCAGGTTGTGGCATACCTTCTAAAGGAATTTGTCCAGAGGCTATTTTGCAGTTGCTATTCCACCCCCGCCCCACCCCAAGATCTGCTGTTGAATTTATTTCAGTGATACTGACAGTTCAGTTAGTTCTCCTTGGTGAAATTTCTCTCTCATTAACACCAAAACCTTCTAACAGTGATGACATTTCCTTATCAGGGTTAAAATACTGCCAGGAGATACAAGTCAACTGTATTCCATAGATGAGAGTGCAGATAGGGAAACGCAGAAACCGGCTCCACAAAGTACAATTAAAAAAAAAAAGAGTTCACTGGTCATTTCACTGTCATCTCCTCACTTCCACAGGGATGGAAAACTCCAGGCTAAGACTGTGGTTTCAAATTTCTCCACTCTAGGTTGCTAGGAGTGGAGCATGCAACCCAAGCAAAGTGCAGCTTAGTACTATTACTACTACTGCTACTATTAATGATAATAATAATAATAATAATAATAATAATAATAATAATAATAATAACTTTTAAAAAACCCAAGTACTAAAAACAACAACACCACCCCTTCCCTGTACTCAGATTAGCGAAGGAAAAAAACTAGAGTTCCCAGCTGCAGCTTGGGACATGCAGACTAGCATCTGTGCCTTGTCAATTTCTCTCTTCCCAAGTTGCGGACAGAGTGGGAACACTGGCCAGAGTGATGCCCTCTCTCCAGTAGGAGGCTGAGCAGGGCCATTTCGCAAAGGGCAGCTACCGGGCACCAGGCCGGAGCGGAGCCCAGAGCCCACAGCAGCCAGGTCCACCGCCTCACACAGAGTCCTGCCTGCTCCCCGCTCCCCGCTCCAGTCTGCCGCAAAACAGGGTCCCCAGAGCATTGGGGCTGACTCAGTGGGCTGAGAACCAATGGGAGCGGACTCGAGCCCCTGCATCGCGACACCTTGCCTGGCTCCAGGGAAGAGGCTGAAGTATCCATAGCCTCCTCGAGTCGGGCCGCCACCAAGTCAGGGCAGGAAAGCAGCTGGAACCTAGAGGTTGGGCTCCGGCGCCCCGACCTCGCCCTGTCTCCTGAGCCGCCCGAGCCCAGGCTGCCTCAGCTCCCCTGCCCTCGCTCCCCGCCTGCCTCTGGCTCCACGGTGCGCGGAGCCCAGCACGCTAAGCAGCCTCAAGCCCAAGGCCACCTCCTCCTGGCAGCTGATGGGGTACAGGGCTCCACCTCCAGTCAGCGCGGTAGGGAAAAGATAGGGAGCGCGCGATGGGCGGGGCCTCGGAATGAATTGAAAGTATAAGGATATTGCTTTTTATACATTCCCTACTGAGGAGATCCCCTCTCTGCAGTTTACTGAGAGTGGAAAAATAAACATAAAAATAAAAATAAAAACAAAGCTTCTGTTCCTTATGGGACATGTATCCTTTGTTCTCTGTGTTAACTTTTT
>PVJA010052035.1:0-12557 GCA_004027025.1 Myocastor coypus
AAAAAAAAAAACAGTAGAGGATGTGCCATTCCTCTATAATGACAAATCTAAAACTTTTTATAGAGAAATTAAACAGAGATTTGCATACAGTGCTCACAGATTATTGAATGCCACATTATTTATTCTCATGCTTTTTAAATCTATCTATAGTTTGAACAAAAGAACCATGAAAACCGGAACTATTTTTCAGAATTCAGCAAGCTGATTGTAGAATGTATGCAGAAAATTGTACAAGTTTAGAATGGCCAAAACTATCTTGAAAAAGAAAAGCAAAGTTGGAAGGATTATGCTATCTGATTTTAAAACTAATTCCATATGCTTATTCATGACATTTTGTGTGAGCACTAAGATAAACGGATTAGTTTTAGCATGTGCCAAAACGTTCCTGTGGGTGCATGTTGGTGAGATCTTGCCTAGTGAGCTTTCGTATCTGCGGCTCGAGGTCTGCCACGCACTTGGGGTGACGTAGGCTACTGCCGTCCCCAACGTGCTTTTAGCCTTTTCTCTCCTGTCTCCTTTGCATGTGCCAGTTGTATGTGTCTTAGTTCATTTTATTGCAGATAGTCCGTTAAGTTTCTTTTCTTTTTGTCTCTTCTCTTGGTTTGGGAGAATCTCACTCTGTGCCTCGGCTTCTTTGTACTACTCCTAGCTATAACCCACTGTTAATTTCATGTAGACCTAGGAAGCATGCGTGCGTGCCTGCGTGCGTGCGTGCGTGTGTGTGTGTGTGTGTGTGTGTGTGTGTTTACTAATTTCCTGATCAATTCATACATAGTATTTATGGTACACTGTAGGCTACCTTGAAAATGAGCCAGTCAAAGGCCTTTCTGCTTTGTCTCCAGGAGAGGCCGGCGCGCGTCCCTGCAGCTTCCCCTCCCCCCTCCCCGCCACACACATACAGGAGGAGGAGTCCTAAGGCAGCTCTGACTTCAGAACTCCAGTGTTGCTCCTGCCTCTGGACAGAAGATGCTCCAGAAGGAATTTTAGGACTTTGGGATTGTGTCCTGCTGTGCGCCCAGCCCTGCGTGTGTCTCACGGTGCAGATGTTTGGGCTCCTCGGTGGTGTTTCCCTGCTTAGGCCTCCGCTTGATCACGTCTCTTTTCAGAAAGTTCACTTTCTGACTGCTGAGGACTCACAAACTCTTGTCAAGGCAGACTATGCCTTGTGTTGCTTTTAATGGACCATTTATTTCTATCTCTGTCCTCTGAAGTTTGTGCCCTTGGAACCTTTCTAGCTACGTCACTAGACTTAGATTTTTGTTGTTGTTGTTTTGTTTTTTGTTTTTTTGTCTAAAATAAGAGAGGGAGATTAGATAAACACTGAAGCAGGGTTCCCTGCCCCCAGCTAGAACAGGATCAGCTCGCTTTCACTGGGTGACATTGCTGGGGGTTAAGCCCTCCTTATCATAATGGAAAAGCAGGGTGGAGGCTTTCGTGATGGTGATGTAGCCAGGAATGCCGGACACAGAGCTGAGGCAGTCGACTGCATCTCGGTCCGACATCTCTTTCCATGAGGAGATCAGTGCACGAGAACAGCAGGGAATGCAGTCATTCTCTCAGAATAATGAAACTACTGTGTGTGGTCCTGCTTGGTACAAGAGGCTGTGGGCGACAAGGGACCCTTCTCCACTGTTGGTGGGAATGTAGACTGGTGCAACCACTGGGGAAATCCGTGTGGAGATTCCTCAAAAAACAAGGCATAGAGGTCCCACTCCACCCAGCTATTTCCCTTCTGGGTATTTTTCCAGAAAAACTAAAAATATCATACCGGGCTGGCCAATAGCTCAGTGGACTAAAGTGCCTGCTTGGGCAGAGCACAGCAGTTTGATCCTCAGTGAGCCACGCTAGCCCCACCCCGGGGACATGCTGAGATGACAGTTGAGACTGGGTGTGGTGGCATGCACTTATAATCCCAGCACTTGGGAGGTTGAACACACGAGAATCACCGAAAGTCTGACCTATGTAGTGAGACCCTGTAGACCCGGTACTAAATGCAAGATCAATCAATCAATCTATCAATCAATCAATCATACCACAGTGATACATGTTCACCCATGTTTATAGCAGCACAATTTGTCATAGCTAAATCTTGGAAATAGGCCAAATGCTCATAAAGTATACAAAAATATATTTGTATATAATGGAGTATTGCTCAGCTATAAAGAGAGATAAATTCAGGGCTTCTATAGAATGCAACTTGAGACCACTGTCATAAGTGAAATAAGTCAGACCCACACGTGTAAACACCATTTTGTCTCACTAGTGTAAGCACCTGAAACAGTAAATACAATATGAAAGGTACACTGGACACTGTGAGAGGGAGAGAACCTGTTAAAGGAAGGGACAATTGGATGAGGGAAGGGAGAGAAGGATAAGAGAAGGAAAGGAAAGAAATATGTGTGTACACACAGAATAGCTTGGACGCTGTCCTGCTGATTTCTACTGTTGCACTGAACAGAACAGTTAATGCTCACATTTTTTAAACCAATTTTGCATGTGAATATCTGGTAATGTGAACCACTAATTTGAACACAATATGCAATATACTAACCATTGTCGAGTTCCTATCGTTTTGTTTAGTGAAATTCTGTGTAGTTTCTAATTCTTTTTCTTCTAAAGCTTATTTGTTATTCCCCTCAAGAAAAGAATAAGAAATAGGGGGCTGGGGAGGTAGCTTGGTAGAATAAGCGCTTGCCTGGCAAGCGCAAGGGCCTGAGTTCAATCCCTGGTTCCGAAGAAGAAGAAGAAGAAGAAGAAGAAGAAGAAGAAGAAGAAGAAGAAGAAGAAGAAGAAGAAGAAGAAGAAGAAGAGGAAGAGGAGAAGAAGAAGAAGAAGAAGAGGAAGAGGAAGAGGAAGAGGAAGAGGAAGAAGAAGAAGAAGAAGAAGAAGAAGAAGAAGAAGAAGAAGAAGAAGAAGAAGAAGAGGAAGAAGAAGAAGAAGAAACAAAGGGCTGCCTGTGTGCAGCCATCCTAGGATCCCATCCCTATTTCTCTGTGCCTTGCCCAGTGTTGTGGATGATGCTGGAATCTTGCAAGTCAGGTTTTACCACGCCCACCCTGTAGTTACCCCCCGGCCTATGGTCATGCCCCTCCTTCAGTGGTCCAGGCCACGGCCTTTGGCTTGGAAGTGGACATCACACAATGGATCATTTTGGCTGGAGCAGAGGATCAGTGGCTCCAGCACCAGCCAGGGCTGCAGAGGCAGCTTTGCAGAGAGTCAAGGCCAAGTTCAAGGCCCAGGAGGGCGCAGGTGCCCCTGGCTGCGGCAGTTGAGCCCAGCCAGCTCCCTAAAGTGGACTCCTGGCAATGCCCACTCCCACCTGCTTGCTCCTCCTTGGTGGCGCGCAGTTGGCGTCTTCCCGGACAATCTCTCTCACGCGTCCCTTTTGTCCTCTTTCACCCGCATCTCACTTTTCTCTCTCAAGTAGCTAGATTTAGGCTTGTTCTCTCCTCATGGTTCAGAACCTGGGACCCCAGATGGCTCTACTACTTCTGAGTGTGGAGTGGAACAGTGGGGTCTCTTGGTGTTGAGGCCCCAGCACCCCGGAGCACTCATAGGACATCGGCAACTGAAATACTTAAGAGAGTGGGCACACATGAAACCGACTGGTGGCCGTTTAGAGGCACCTTGGTCATAGACGACCCAATGAGAGACACAGTTTTCCTCTTGCTCCCAGTCCCTCCACCGCTAGGGCAGGGGGCTGTGTGGAAGAAACTGGAGAGGCCAGGGACAGTAGGGCACCAGTGCAGGGGCGAGCCTCCCTCTGTGCTATCAGATGGGGTCACATCTGACTTGCTGGGACAAATGAGTCCCCGGACTTGGGCAGGCATAGAGTTGGGGTTGGCTGCACCACCTGGGTGACTTGGTATTGAGTGACCCTCTCCACTCCCCTCTGCACCCCCAGCTTCCTCCAAGAGTCAGGGGTGAGACCCAGACCATACTCAACAAGGACTTTTAACTCATTTTTGTATTCTTCAAAATTGGAACAAAAGATTTCGTGCATGGGATGTGTACGTGGGTTCCTGGGAATTAAATCTGGGTCTTTGAACTGAGCTACCTCCCTGAATCATTTCTTTTTTTTTTTTTTATTGCGAAACAGAATATGGCTAAGTTGCCTAGACTGGGCTCAAATATATCCTCCTGCCTCAGCTTCCCAGAGTTCTGGGAGTTTAGATCACTTCACCAACTTTTTAGATCACGTGTTCTCCAGCGCAACATGAAGAAATGTGGGATCCTTCCACTCTGCCTGGGACATGAATTAGTCTTCTGTTCCCAGAGCACCCAATCTGTATGTATTGCCTGCCTTTTAGTAGCTAAGTAGCCCTCTTGGTTGTCAAATTCGCTAAGTGTCACAATACTTGGGCTTAAATTACTCTGTACAATAATGGGATTCTAATTTTATTATGTATATTATTATAATTGTTTTACTGTAGTGTAGTTACAGTAGCTAATCTTGCTGTGTGATTGATAAATGAAATCTCCCTTTAGGTATGCATGCCTAAAAAAAAAGTCAGTGTAGACCACAGAGCTTGATTCCATCGCTGGTTCCAGTATCTGTTGGAGTATTGGGCTGTATCCCGGCCCGTCAAGGAATTCTTGTATTTCTGTACAGGAAAAGTCAGTGTGGCCCAGCACTGATCACGGCCCAGTCCTCAATGTTCCAGCCACTCCAAGAGCTGGAAAGGAGAGTCTGGTCAGATGAGGCTTCTTGGAGTCTCAGCCTTCAGCCTACCTGGCTAATCAGCAGCCCCGTGAGCTGGACCACCCTGAGCTGGCTTTCCCTCTGAGACCTTGGTGGAGTTGGAAAACACCTATTCCAACCCCCACCCCGGCTTTGCTCTCTGGCTCCTCTCCTTAGCTCAGAAGAGAAGGCTCTATCCAAGTGGAGCTGGAACCCTTCACAGAATGCTTGCAACCTCAGGAAAGCCTGGGTTTAATCGCATCCCTTTGGAACCGGTCAAATATCAAAAAGCAGCTCTCTTTTTATGGGCGCCTCCACATCCTGAAATCAAGAGAAGTAAACACTCTGAAATGCTCCAGCTTACGTGGGGTGAGCCACAGCCGGAGGAGGCTGAGAGCATGGCAGGGGGTAGGACCACAGCGCAGAAGGAGCCAGGGGCAGGACTGCCCTTTGGAGCAGTCCAATCCAGCTCCGCTGTCCAGGAGGGATGGCCCACCTCAGATTCGGGTCTAATAAAGGTTGTTCTGAGATAGAGACAAACGATTTTCAGACTTGTGCTTTTACAATTTGCAGAAAGCCTACAGAGCTGATAGAATTTGAAGACTGCTCCTGACTTGGGACACAGTTGGGTTGTTGGGGACACCAAAGGGCTGGCATCTTGAGGTGCCAGTCTGGTGCTACTCCTCGACTAGGTAAAAAGCAACAGGAGAAGATAATGGCATGCTCTCGCCCCTTAGAAAGCTTCTCGATGGAGCAGCACCCCCTGCCTGTCTTTCTACAAATGAGCTTCCCCAACTTCTCTCCATGGGCGACCCCAGCCTCTTCCATGTCTACCGTGGTCAACACCTAGGTAAGTGGGCACCAGCACATCGGTGTTCTGAGGTTCCCTCCGGCACCGCGTCACCATACAGTCCTCCTGCAATGCCCTGCCAGGGGCTCAGAGGCAAGATGCCAGCACCTCTCCCATCTACACAGCTATGGCTTCTCTGCATCTCCCAAAGGCACCAAATGGAACCCGTCTCTCCTGCTCTGTCCCTGTGGATAGGCTCTTCCTTCCCATGGGAATTCAGCCTGGAGCTGGCTTGGCCCACCCAGCCTTCCTGCAGATCTCCTACCTCATTCCACCTTCTCCTACCTGGTCTCCTGTGTCACCACGACAGCTGTCTTGGTTACTTTTTACTCGTCGCTGGGACACATACCCAATACCCAAAATGAAGGAAGGAAAGGTTTATTTAGCTCACAGTTACTGGAGGTTTCAGTCCATACTTGGCTGGCTCCAAGGCAGACTGGCACATGGCAGAGAGCAGCAGTTCATGGCGGTGGAACAGCGACAGTCGTGACAGAGGCAGCCAATCAAACAGGGCAGCAGAGCAACAGCGCTAGTCTGTCTGTCTCTCTTTAAATTACATCAGGCTCTCTGTCCTGGCCTATCCACCTCAGGCCACACCTATAATTCCCAGCAGTACTCAGATTGATAATCTGATCAGTACTAAATCACACAATCCCAGTGACTCATGCGTCAAGTCTCAGTCTATAGGAGTCCCTGCCCATGACTGCTGGGGATCCCGGTGGGCCGCTGGGATTGTGGCTCTGGAAGGCACCCTTCTTGCTGTGCTGCCCCCCTGCTCTGCTTCCAGGCCACCTCGAACTGGGCATCTTGGCCGTGGCACACTCTTCTGCCGTGACATCTGTGCCTCGGAGCCAGCTGGCTGGGGACCGAGACTTGGGAAGCCAGGCACTGTCTCAAGCCTCTCCGCCTTCAGTTTGCCCGTGGTGGGCATTTTCTCTCAGTAACAGGGACCCGGCCAATGCAGTCTCCACGTGGCACCCTCACCTAAAAACAACATGTCTTTCCAAAGCCCAGCTCCGCCTCTGTCCTGGCTCGCCTGGACCCTACTGTACCTCCCCCTTCCCTGTTGGGTCGCTACACTGTCCAGTCACAGCCATCCATTGTCCTCTCGGAGGCACCTGCGCTTCACCTCTTCCTCCTGTCCATGGCACCTCCAAGGCCCCTAATAATCTCTACGTGTCTGTACGGTCCTTGAAGATCAGCTTGAATTTGGTTCTTTCATACAGTGCCCAACAGGTGCTCTGTCTCCTGTGCCATCTCCAGGGTAAAGATGATCTCCACAAAGCACGCAGCAGCGAGGATCTTTTCAGTCTTCTGCCTGTTTTCTCTTGTTGGCACCATCCCGTTCTCTGTGTGTTAGACTGCGAGGGCCGCAGTAACACAGCACTGTGAGCTGCCTGGCTCCACACAAGAGCTGTTAGTTGTGCCGCCACTCTGGGGCTAGAACGACACTTTCCAGGTATGGCAGGGCCTTGCCCCTCATGCAGCCCTTCAGAGCGAAGCTGTCCTTGCCTGCTCTGGGGCTGGCAGCAGCTGGTAATCTTTGGCTGGCTTTGGCTTTGCAGGTCTAGATTGTTCTAGCCTCTCTTCTTCATTACATGGCAATGTGTAGTAGCCGCAAAGGAGCATTTGTTCAAAGCCTTCTTTCTCTCTCAAATATCAAAGGACTAAATTCTATCACATTACTAAACTTCATTCAATTCATGGATGAATTTCCGCAACTCAGCCAAGCCCAGGACATCACAGCAGTGCTGAGAGTGCCACGTCTCTCTCCAAACCCAGCTCTGCTCCTCTTCTGTGCTCTGTCCTGGCAAGGTCACATGCAGGAGCATGGAGCCCTGCTTGCTTCTCATTCCTCTGTTCTTCTTGCACCCACCTGTTCTGAAGACCTACGCTCAGGTACAAGGGTGAGGCAAAGGAGAGAGCCCAGGATTCGTTCGCCTGTATCATCTCCCCAGCAGCACAGAGTTCTGCTCCCTACCTATGCCTAGGCCTCAGCGAGGACGCCATAAGAGGAGCTCTGAACACATTGCCTGTGGGAGTTGTGTCTGTGAACACAAAATCCAGGACTTTCAGATAATTTAACCAATTCACCTCATGCCATAACTTTGTCTGATTTTTTATCAGAGCTAAAACTAATGACACCCTCTTCCCCCTTTACCTTAAAAATGTGCACCTCTGTGGCAGCGTTGCCTGCGGTGGCCATGAAGTACAAATAGCCCATGTCCAGGACTGGCGAGCACTTGGCTATGCAGCCACACATGGAATATTATTCAGCCTTGAAAAGGAAGGAAATTCTGGCTCATGGATGATTTTCCATGAGGTTCATGAGGTGCCAAGAGTAGTCCTTTCACAGGGACAAGAAAGTGGGGTGGTAGTTGTCAGGGGCTGGGGCAAGACAAGGAGTAGTTTGCATTTAAAGGACACGGAGTTTGGGTTTGGGAAGACGGTGGGATTTCTGGAGCTAGAGGGCAAAGGCGGTGTGGCACAACAATGTGGATAGACTCCATGCCACCGAACCCCTTGCCCAGGACTGGCCACGTCCCCGGAGGCTAGACGACGAGCAAGGAGTGTGACTGGGCGCTGGATGGGGCGGGAGGTGGGAGGGGCCTTGGCGATGTGGCTGAGGGTAAGAACCACCGGTGATGGCGCACGAGGAAGCCTGAGCTCTGCCACCATTCAGCCACGGACCACCCAAAGCTGTGTCAGCAGCGTGCTTGTGGAGAGGGAGTGCGTAGGCTCAGCCTGAGGACGGCACATCCCAGGTCTCCGTGTGCAGCTGCCAGGGCCAGCTTTGCTCCCGAGCTCCGGGGCCTTCCTGGACAAATGATACCCAGGGTGGTGAGCAAGCCCGGTGATCGAGAAGCCTGTGTGCCCTGGCGGCAGCCCAGCAGGGCACCCCTCTCTGCGGATGGCAGAGGTGGTAAAGACCGCACCCTGGATTCTGCAAAGAGCGGCTGGTGGGACAGACTCCCTGTTCCAAGGAAGCACTGGCTTGCAGCTGGAAATGGAAATTCCGCAGCCTTGTCTTATTCATGACTTTGCAAGAGTTTCCACATTTGCCAGAGGAACTCTTTGCCAGAAATAAGCCACGTGAGGGGCTCGCTGCTTTTGGTTCCCACGCATGGGTAAGTCGTTAAAATTCTACCCGCCTCCCAGAGCACGACTCAGGTGCTCGAACCTGCTTTTAATTAGTCCCAGCAATGGAAAAACATTCCTCCCAGTCCTGGGTCCATGCACAATTTATGTTTTAGGAATTTTAAACTAAGGCCTGACATCCATTGGCAGGAAGCAGAATTCGTCTTTCAAAGAAAGATAGCTGTGGACGAACGTGTAAGCATAGACGCGAATATTGCGTAGAGACAGCGTCAAGAGAAGGCCCGTGCTCTGGGCTGCCCTGTCGGAGTCAGTGGACCTGGGTCTGCTCTCAGGCCTGGAGTGGGCGAGGCTTAGAGAGGAGGGAAAATGCTGCATAAGAGTTGGCCTTAAGGACGGCGTGGACAATGCGCAGGTAGGGTGGTACAGAGGGGGTGGGGATGGGGTGGAGGTGGGGGAAGGGCGGGGGTGGAGTGCGGTGGAGTGAGGTGTCCCCGGAAGTGATTGATGTCACGCGGGAGAAGATCTTGACCACCAGGGGAGGGTCCTGGGCCACCTGTGGACAGCAGAGGGCCCTGGCATGGTCAGTAAAGTCAGTCTGGGCAGAGCGTTCCAATCATCTTTCTTAATACCAAGGAGAAGAGGGAAGGTCCCAGGGACGCACGGTGGCTGCTAACCCCTAAGCGGACCCCTGACTCCACACCTGCATATGCAAAGAGCAGGTGGGGTTAAGCCGGGCTGCGTTAGGGCTAGGGGGATGGAATGCGGTTCTGGGGAGACAGGCAGGCCAGTGTGGACACCGAAGAGAGAGAGGAGCCGGTGTTCCGCAGGGGCGAGGAGTGCGCTGCTGAGCCTGTCTTGTCCTTGAACCTGGAAGCCCCATCGGCTCAGAGTTCAGGGGCCCCATGCTGCTCCTAAGACCCATGCGGAACACTGGTGACATTCGGAGTACGCTGTGAAGGACCCAGTGGCTGACTGTTGCTGGCGCAGCCTTCTGCTACCAGGACAGTAATATATGTGTGCATTTTTTTTTTGGTAGGACCAGGGTTTGAACTCATAACCTTGCACTTGCCAGGTAGGCACTTGTGCCAGGGAGCTATCTCCCCGGCCTGTATGTGTACTTTTATGATGGTGTCCTCGTCATTTGCTGAGAAAAGCGCTGAGCCTGCGGGGAGCCTAGCCTGCCCATCGTAGTGCTGTCCCCAGTTGCTGTCCTAGGTGCACGCTGTGCTCCACGCAGTGCTGCGAGCTCCAGGCCAGTGTGGAATGTCCCCTCAGAGTAGCCACATAGTTGGGAGAAGGAGCAGGCCAGCACCCACCCCTGGCAGACCCCTGGCAGGAGGAAATGGCCGTGCTTCTAGGCCGGTCATTAATAAGAGGGAAAATTGGAGGGGAAATAAGCCAGAAAATATACTCTTTATTAAAAACAACTTTTATTTTATTTATTTATTTTTGCATTTTGGGAAGGGTCTACAGGATGTTCAGGGTCTCATTACTAGATCGGACTTGGAGTGATCCACCTGTTTATAGCATCCCAAGAGCTGGTATCACAGGCACATGCCACACACACAGTCCTAATTGCCATCTCAGTGCTCCCCAGGGGTGGGGCTGGCACGGCAGGCCCGGGGATCGAATCCCTGGCTCCTGTGCTTTATTGCAGGAGCTTTAATCTGTCGAGCTATTTGGCTAGCCCTAAAAAACAAATTTTAGGTGTTGGCGTTTTTTCCTCCTCAAGCCTTATCCCTGAGTCGCTTTGGCAGGCACCGGATGATAAGGACCAAAGGGTCTGCTTTCTCCAGGTTCTCACAGAATCTCACTCGCACAGGCTGGGAATCACCCACTGAGGAGGTGCATAAATAATGGACAAGGGGCCAGCTGACGAGGGTGGCTTGCGGGATCCGCTGCAGGCAGCCTCGCCAGCTGAGCTGGATCTCGAGCCCCCAGCCCTGCACGCTCACTGTGAAGCTGATGGCCTCGTGCCGTAGCACGCCAGTGTCACGCGGGGCCCTGCCGAGGGCCGTTCCAAGGCCCTCACGTGCCAACTCCCCTGGGCCGCAAGCAGCCTTGGTTAGAGCGGTGCTATGCCTACTCCCGTGCCTGAGACGTCACACCACGTCGGCACGTTGGGTGGGGCACGGTGTAGAGCTTCGCTGAGACCCCAGTACATCTCTCGGCTGGGCCGCCAGGAACCGCGAGGCCCTGTTGCTTTGTCCATGTATATGAAATGAATAAAAACTGAAACCAGAATGTTCCTCCTTGGGGAAATTTAAACAGAAAAGATATTTTTTAAAATTCACCTCTATGGGGACATTAATATGAAAACTTCACAAATCTCAGTATAAGAGAAGCCATGTGGTGATTAAACTTGCGTATCTCATTTAGTTCCCTTAACATTATGGCCTCATTTTCTTATGAATGACTTGAGCTGACTCTCCTTTACGGCACAGTAATATTCCATGGAGTCTAACTATCACATTTTCTTTATCTGTTCATCCGCTGATGGACACAGAGGACGCCTCCAAGGTCTAGCTATTCCACACTGAGCTTCTGTGAAAATATGAACAACTCAAATTATAGGTACACAGCAAAATGAAAACTAAGTCATAGGTAGTAGGGAGAGAGGTCTTTCTAAGATGGAAAGAGGATCAAGGGATGAAGGGAAAGGAAGGAGTGGGAGAGAAAGGCCGTGGAAGGGAGTCGTGACGTGTCCCGTGTGCACCCCGGGCCCCACGAGGAGTGCGGATGGTGTGCACTGCAAGCCTGTGAGAATGAAAGCTAAAAGGGAGAAGGACCCTCAGTGACACCTGCTAGCCCGGGCTCACCGGCCCCCACACCCAGCTCCCCGGGATCTCCGCGAGGCTTCTTCTGCTCGGCTCTGCTGAGTTTCCGCATCTGTAAGTTGAGGCCATTCCAAACCTGGGAGTTCGTGCTAACAGTAAGCCAGAGAGGGCGTGCGCAGGAATCCACACAGCAGTCCTGGTGTGCGCCTTCCGGAATTACTAAAGTAGGCCAGTGGGTCAGGGAACATCAAGTTCAAAATTCTGTGCTAGCCAATTGAGAAAAAAGAGAAAAACAGTGTCTATTAAGACAGACAGACAGACAGACACCCCCCCACGCACACACACAGAGTTGCATAGGGAGGTGTATATTTGTAATGCCAGCACTCCAAGAAGCAGAGGCTGAAGGATCACAGGAATTTAAATCTAGCCTGGGCCTCTTAGCAATTTAGCATGACTCTGTCTCAAAGAATTGTTAAGGTACAAAGGAACAGAAATGGGCCCTTACGTGGACAACATAATGCCATGTCAGTGCAGAGACTCACGCCCCTGTCAGAAGAAAGCAAGGGTGTTCGTGACGGTGAAATGCCTGACTGAGAAGCAACATCCATACGCTGAAGCTACGCCCGCTACCGCCATCCCCAAGAGGGTGGCCTTATTTGGAAAGAGGTTGCCATGGATGTAGTCAGCTACCATTAGTTGAGGGCATGCTGGAGAGCGTAGCCCCTGCTTCCACAGACCCACAGGCCCTGTGCTA
Organism: Myocastor coypus; assembly: GCA_004027025.1. Taxonomy (NCBI): domain Eukaryota; kingdom Metazoa; phylum Chordata; class Mammalia; order Rodentia; family Myocastoridae; genus Myocastor; species Myocastor coypus. Next base: position 12,162 of record PVJA010052035.1, read on the forward strand.
GGGTCCAAATGTCTGTGTGTCTGTCCAAAATTCATGTCACGAAAGGACAACCCCAGCACTGATGGCTTCATGGGGGCTTTGGGAGGTGACTTGGGGGGTGAAGGTGGAGCTGGATATGGAGGTTGTGCCTGGGCAGGAGATGCCCAAGCGGTAGCCTCACCTCCTCCACAGCTGTGCTAAGCTGAGAAGGGTTAATCTCAGGCTTGGGGAACCTGTCTGTGGGTACCGCTGGCTGTGACAAAATCATCCTGGGGAGGGTGGCGCCACACTGGTGTGTGCTTTGCTTTCTGTGATTTTTTGCTTTGAGGTTCAGCAGGCAGAGAGTCTAGCTGTGGATCTCAGCAGAGCAGCTGAAATTGAGCTGCATTAAGACCAGGATGCAAGCAGGGAGGGCCC
>PVJA010052036.1:0-12574 GCA_004027025.1 Myocastor coypus
CTTTTGTAGCCCAGGCTGGTCTCGAACTTGCACCAATCCTCCTGCCTCAGCCTCCTGAGTGCTGGGATTACAGGCATGAGCCACCATGCCCGGCTAAAAAGAGGATGCCCTTGGTTTGTTTTTTTGTTTTTTTGTTTTTAGACAGGGTCTCACTATGCAGTTCAGACTGGCCTTGTGCTCACTTTTGTAGCCCAGGCTGGTCTTGAACTCACACCGATCCTCCTGCCTCAGCCTCCCAAGTGCTGGGATTACAGGCATGCACTACTACACCCAAACTCTGTGGTTGGCTCAGCCTTCCCTGGGAGAGGGGCTGGCACAGCATGTGGTGCCAGGGATCAAGTCATAGTTCCTACACTTGCCTAAGCTTGCCGAAGCAGGTGCTTTAGACCACTGAGCTGTCTTGCTGGCCCTTATACTGTTTTCATAATCTTATTTGTATTCATGTCTGTTCTCATCTTTGTCATTGCCTCCGTCCTATGAGGTTTCAGTTTGATCCTTTGTTCTTTTGTAGAAGTTGGAGTTACGGCATTAGTTTGTTTCCTTAAGCTCATTCTGCTTTCCTGACATGAGAATTCACCACTCTAGATTTCCCTCTTAGAGATCCTTGCATTGTGTCCCGTACGATCTGGTAGGCTGTATCTGTGTTATCGCTAACCTGTAGATTCTGTTTAATTTCTTCTTCAATGTCCTCTGTCATCCATTGTTTGTGTGTGAGACTGTTACTTAATTCCTGAATGTTTATGTAGTTTTGTGGTTTCTTTTGCCATTGATTTCCATTTTCATTGCTTTAGGGTTAGACATAATTTCAACTCCTTTGGGTGTTCTATGGGCATGTGTACGGCCTATGTTGGGGAACATCTGATGTGCTCTGAGAAGAATGTGTATATAGGACAGAACACTCTGAAGATATCTACTAAGTCCCACTGTTCACAGGTTTGGTTTAGTTCTGATATTTCTGTGTCGATTTTGTGTCTAGGTGATTTGTCTATCTGTGACAGTGAGATAGTAAGATTCCCCCATTACAATCGTGTCAGTGCCTATTTGATTTTTCGTGCCCATTGATATTTGTTTTATGCAGTCAGGTGGACTGGCTTTTGGTGCATATATGTTTGTGATTGCTATCTCTTCTTCTTTCAGTTTTCCCTCAGCAAGTACATAGTGACCTTCTCTGCCTCTGGACCATTCTTGGTTGGAAGTTCACATTGTCGGCAAATAGAATAGCGCCCCCTGCCTTTTTCTGGGTTCCTGTCATATGCGGTATTGTTTTCTGTACTTTGCTGTTCAGCCCATGAGTTCTTTCTCAGCTAAATGTGTTTCTTGCATGCAGCACCCTGCTGGATCATTATGCTTCTTGGTCCATTTTGCCAGTCTCTTGATTGGTGAATTCAGACCATGTACATTGATGGTTATAACTGATACACATTGGCCTGCCTTCTCTATTATTTTCCTGTTGCCAATTCCCTGGCTTTCCCTCTGTTCAAATGCTTGCCTTGTCTGGTGGCTTCTGTTATTAGTGTTCTTGGAATTGTGGTCCTCATCACTTTCTTAAAAATCCTTCAGAGCATTTGGATTTGGTGGTCATAAATTTCTTCCATTGTTACTTGTCATGCAAGTATCTTATTTACCCACTGATTTGGAAAGACAGTTTTGCAGGATACATCAATCTGAGTTGTTTTGAGTTTTTTGTTTGTTTTGTTTTGTTTTTTTCTTTTAGGGCTTGAAATATCTCATTCCAAGCTCTCTTTGCCTTGAGGCTTTGGGTCCAGAAGTCTGCTGTAATTCTGCTGGGTTTTCCTTTGTAGGTATTTGTTTCTTTTCTTGAACTGCTTTGAATATTTCTGTTCTTGTGCTGAATTTCTGGAATTTTGATCAGTATATCGCTTGGTATAGATTTAGGCTGGTGCTTGCTCCTGGGTGGTCTATATGCTTCTCTTAGTTGGATATTAAATTCTTTATCCATGCTTGGAAATTTTTCTGCCATATTTCTGTGTAGAGATTTCTTTTTTTTTTTTTTTTTTTTTTTTTTTTTTTTTTTTTTTTTTTTTTTTTTTTTTTTTTTTTTTTTTTTTTTTTTTTTTTTTTTTTTTTTTTTTTTTTTCTTTTTGTCTTTTTGAGGCAGGGTCTCGCTATGCAGTTGAGGCTGGTCCTGAGCTCATTTTTGTAGCCCAGGCTGGTCTCGAACTCTCATTGATCCTCTTGCCTCAGCCTCCCGAGTGCTGGGATTACAGGCATGAGCCACCACGCCCGGCCTGTGTAGAGATTTCTCGTGGCGTTTGTGCTATCTCTGGCTTCTGATTCTGGTCATTCTGAAGTTGTTCTTTGCTTCATCTTGCTGCTGTTCGATTGATTTTTCATGGTCTATTCCTATTTTTACAATATCTTTCTTTCTGTGGTTACTCACTGGAACCCTATCTTCTAGATCTGATAGGTTATCCTCACCTTCATTCAATCTGTTATATACGCCTTCAACAGAATTTTTAATCTCCTGAATATCTGTTTGGTTCTGTTTTATGGGTTCCATTTCTTTCTTTCTTAAAAAAGTTTATTTGGCCTGGCAGGATGACTAAGTGGTCTAAAGCGCCTGCTTAGGAAAGCTTAGGCGGCTGCAGGGACCGCGGTTCGATCCCCGGCACCACATGCTGCACCAGCCCTGCCCTCAGGGTAGGCTGAGCCGGCCATGAGAATAAATAAATAAACAAACACACAAAAGTTCTGAAACAAGAAAAAAAAATTAAGGGAAAAAGGCCAGCCCAATACCTCAGCAGATTAAAACACCTATAAGCAGGCATAGGGGCCGGGGTTCAATTCCCGGGCCTGCCATGCCAGCCCTGAACCTGGGGTGCCCTGAGCTGGCAATTAAGACTGGGTGTGGTGGCATGTGCCAGTAATCCCAACTCTTGGGAGGCTGTAAACGGGTGGATCACAAGTCAGATCTACTAGTGAGACTCTGAACATCCTGTAGACCCTTCCCTAAAATAAAATAAAATAAAGTTGAAAGGGAAGTCCCAGTGTGTGACTTCAGATTTGTTCTATCTCACTGTACTCTGCAGTTCTCCTAGCTGGGCTGGAGGTTGCTGTATTTTACTTCTGCATCTTGACATTTTCTGGTTCTTGTTTTATTTTCTGTGTCGGTGCTTGTAGATTTTTTTACAGTAGATAGCTTTACCCCTAATATCGAGGCCTCCGTAGGCAATCGCTGCTCCTCGGAGATGTATTCCAGATGCAGATGGCTCTCGGGCTTTGTGTCTCTCCCAAGAACCTGCCTTCCCTGCGTATTAACGATGAGAAGCTGCTACCTGTTAGGCTTGGCACCCCTTTCTTTGATACCGGACTGTGGGGGTGGTTATGGTCAAAGACCATCACAGCGTTGTCACTCGTGGGAGAAAAACTGATGATGACAAGCGGACAGCGCACCCTGGCTGAAGTACTACAAGTAGCAACAACGGTAGCGGCAAGCACAGGCGCCCCTGAACTTCTTCTGCGCCCAGACCCCTGACCCGCGTGCACTGCACCCCACCCCCACCCCCCGCACCACCGGCGCTTCTTCCCCGAAGGATAGCGATAGCGTCAGGCACAGCCCAGCAGCTGACGCACTGTCACAACTGTTCATCTGTTACCCGAAGCCACAGGAAGAAGCTCTGCGGTTCTATAACAAAGCCCAGCCTAGACCAGAAGCTTGCACGCAGCGAGCCTCCCCTCGGTAGATTGATTTTATCCTGTTGAGGAAGAGGCACCAGGCACAAAGCGGAGGGGTGGACGCAGGTAAATATAATAGGAGCAAGGCTGTAAAGCGAAGGACAGTCGCGCAAGTGTTCGAGGAAACTGAAAGAGAGGGCAGGGAGACAAGGAAAGAGAACGCAAAAGAAGACTGAAGCGAAGCAGAAAGAGAAGAGGCGGGGCGCACTCGCGGGCAAGCGTCATTCACTGATGAGAGAGAGTCGAGGGAAGAGAGAAAGAAGACGGATAGGGCAAAGCAAAAACCAAAATGAGCAACCTGTATAGACAATAAAGAAATAAACACATACATAAATACATAAATACCACCCAGCAGAAAAGTTTAACCACAAGGCATAAAACGGAGAGCTAGATTAGAACGCTGGGCTGTGAAAGGCTTAAATCAACAACTTCCAACATTGCCAGTTTTACCAATAAATGGCCCACTGCGATTATCGAACATTGGACTACATATACAACTACTTTCTCTTAGTTCAATGAGAAGAAATTTGTTTTTACCAATAATGACTTTTTTTAATTATAATGTCTACACCCTGTGCTCTGTATAACTAATAGGACTACAACAATATGCATTGTATCAAATATTGCAAAGGTACTAACATTTTTTGAAACTGTCACGTTGTTATTTCTTATTAAAAGTACTAAAAAATTATTTAAAATAAAAATAAATGCAACAAAATGCTCCAACCAGACTGAAAAAATAAAACTCCTAGAACAAAGAAAAAGGATGAGACCACGCTGCTGTCCACAGTTCCGTGGCAGTGTCCAGCTGAGAGCCCACAAGTGTGCTGTGCAACCCTGCCAAGCTTGCCAGAGGATTTAAGCTGGGAATCGAGCCAGGGGTAGAGGCGGAAGCCACCATCGCCAATGCCTGAGCAGCCATCCTAATAAATTGAGTTATCACTTATTGAAGAAAAAAAAAAAACAAAAAACAGGAGGGGGGCATTCAGGCTGGGAATGGGGTCTGGCCTTGGCCTCTGGACGTGGGGGCTGGGCCTGGTCTCCCACTGACCATCTTTGGGATACCCATCTCTCCTCACTCTGTCTGTCCCTACAGCACTCTCCCAGTGGCCGTGGTGTCCTCTAGTAGGGAGAGCCAGGGTCATTCCCAGACCTGTATACAGCTGGCCCCTTCCAGATCTTGTACAGTTTCCTGAGTTTCCTGTGTTTTACACTATAGCTCCTCATACCCACTGGTCATGGGGCAGAGGGTGTGCCCTTGTCATACTGCAGGCCCATGCTACTCGCCTGCTTGCGCTGCTGGTCCAAGTCTCCCCTCAGTAGATTACTTTTTTTTTTTCTTGTTTCAGAACTTTTGTTTGTTGTTTATTTTTATGGCCGGCACAGCCTGCCCTCAGGGCAGGGCTAGAACAGCATGTAGTGCTGGGGATGGAACCACAGTCTCTGCAGCCGCCTAAGCTTTCCTAAGCAGGCGCTTTAGACCACTGAGCCATCCCGCCGGGCCCCTAGCAACACAATTTTAAAAAGACAACTATCCTTACAAAATTAAAAACAGAGGGCCCGGCGGGATAGCTCAGTGGTCTAAAGCGCCTGCTTGGGAAAGCTTGGGTGGCTTCAGGGACCGCAGTTCAATCCCCAGCACCACATGCTGCGCCAGCCCTGCCCTCGGGGGCAGAGCGAGCTGAGCCGGCCATAAAAATGAGTGAATAAACAAAGGTTCTGAAACAAAATTAAAAACAGAGGCAAGCCCTAATAGATTCCAAGCTCAGAGATGAGCTCAGAACAGGTACAGTAGAACAAGAGATGAAGATATCTAAAAACATCTATTTTTAAAATAATTGTATTTCTTCAGTCAAAACACTTTGTTGTTACTATTATTTTTAGTATTATTAAAGCTATATGCAAAATGAAGGATCGCAGTTAAATAAAAAGCAATTTAACATCGCCCTTACTGTCATTCTCTTACTACCATCTGTGATTTGTTTGAACGTCATTGTCTACATCTTGCTATCTCCTCTGCCACACGCTCAAAGCTATTCATTGTTGTTTTAACAGCTTCCTAAATATTGCCTTTATTTAAGGATATCAAATTGTTTCCGCTGTACATATTAAAGTGCCGTCTTTCCATTCACTCTTTTAAAACAAATTTAGTCTTTTATTCATTTACTTATTTGGTATAGGGTGTTGATGCACAGCACGGACGGATAGTGATCTTCCTGTCTCAGCCTCCCCAGTGCTGGGATTATATGTTGTGTTGTTCTGTGTCAGTGCTGAAAGAAACAACGAGAAGACCTGATGAAGGTAGCTGAGAGGACTCACTGAGATCCGTCTCTCTCAAAGTGAGCCGCGAACTGTAGAAACATCTCCTTTTTATTTAGGTCACAAAATAGAAGATTAACAGGGTGGAGAGGGGATCACCAACATCTCAAGTAAGGGTGGAGACATCAATCAGGACCAAGCTGCCACACCCTTTTTTACATCCTAGTCTTCTAAGATCCCTAAGTAACAGATTACAACCCACCCCAAACTTGTCTTATTATTCTTTGCTTCTTTAAGATGCTAGTCTCTCATCTCTACAATTATAGGTGCACACCCCCACACCCAGTTTCTGTGGCCCACGCGGCGTGCGGTGCCTAGGATCAAACCTGGGTCCTTTGGCTTGCCGCTTGCTCAGCTTAGACCACCTAGCTGTCTCCCCAGCCACCACCCCCCCCGCATTTACTCTTTATGCAACTGTGTCCTTCAAAAGATTCAGATGCATCTCCATTCTGGTGCCTACAGCTGGCATTACCGCTTAGGTAAAGTGCGTTGTCTTGCTAACGGACACTAGAAATTTTATCGCAATTGCTCACTGATGCTGTATCATACACGAAAAGGGTTCAGCATCTTCATGAAAAAGCCAAAGTATAAGTTAGTTAAAGAGTAAGATAGGGGAATGCTTCTTAAATCTTTAAATGTTATCCATAGGGAGAGCGCATCCCACAGCGTTTTCTGAGGTCTCTGAAAGGTTCACCTACGGTGGTGTCAAGTACCTCTGTGAAATTTACCAACAGTTGGCAACCGTGTAAAGTGAACGAATCTAGGATGCTTTCGCTGCATAGTTTCTTACAGTATGAATTTTGCTTCTTGACCACAGAATGTTCCTCTGCGTGCTGCGACGCCCTTCTCCATCCTTGGGTGGTATGCTTGTTTCCTACACCTAACTCTGCTAGGCTCACACTCCGAAATCTTGGTCCTGGAGACAGTAGCCTACACACAGAGCTACTGAGTCAAAAGAGAAGAACGAATTAGAATCCCATTCACACTGGCTGACCACCTGGCTTCTAGATTTTCTGAGCATCAGGGGTTCGTTTACACAGCTCTTCCCTCATTTCAGGAATTCTGGTCAAAGGGTTTTCCGACTGTTCCTCCTGCTCTCCGCACCATGAGAACAAAATGCCTGTCCCTGCTCCTGGGTAAGTAAATAAAAAAAATTCTCTCTTTTTCCCATGCCCTTCCTAGCCTAACTTTCTCTCCTACCCCTAAATGTGTCTCCTCTCCCAGCACTAACTGCATGACTGGTGTCTTAGTTACTCTTTGCTGAGACAAACACTGGACACTCAAAATGAGGGAAGGAAAGGTTTGTTTATCTCACAGCTACTGGAGGTTTCGGTCCCTATTCAGCTGGCTCCAAGGCAGAGTGGCACATGGCAGAGGGCAGCCTTTCATGGTGGCAGCTAAGAGCAAGAGCAGGGAGAGCTAGCAGCTGCTCAAGCAGCTAACTTCTCTTCCTCCCTTACATTGAAATGCAAATCACCTGCCCCAGGGAAGGCACACCACCTGTTTCCACAATAATCAATTACAAATTCCAGAAGCTGCCCATGACTGCAAGAGGCTTTTGGCGGGGGCACCTAGACACAGATCATAACACCTGGAAACTCTCACGCTGAGTATCTTAGGACGGAGTCCTCTTCCTCATCCCAGTTTGTCCTTCCCATTGGATGAATCCTTTCCCTTTGACAGCATCTATTGTGCCAAATGAAAGAATGGAAAAAGTTTCATTTATTTATTTATACATGCAGAATAGTTTGGATAGTTGCACTGTTGATTTCTGCTGGTCTTTTGAAAGGAGCAGTTAATGCTTAATATTTTTTTTCTTTTCACTCTTCTTAATTTTTTCTTTTACATTTCTTACCTTTTGTTATTGCTTTGTTTTGTTTTCTCTTTAAACCCATCTTTCACATTTATATCTGGTAACCTGAACAACTAATTTGAAGATAACATGCAATACAGCAACCATTGTTAAATTCCTATTGTTTTGTTTTGTGAAATTTTGTACCATTTCTAATACCGTTTCTTTTTTTTTTTTTTCTCTCTCTCTCCCTATTTTGTATTCTTTAATGAATGAAAAAAAAAGGCATCCTCCAAGTAGAACTAAAAGATAATCCTATTAACAAACAATGCTGGAGCAACTGGAAATCCATAGTTACTGAAAACAAAACAAAATCTCTTATTTTATTGTTTTTATGTTATGGCCGGCTCAGCCTGCCCTGGGGGTGGGGCTGCTGCAGCACGTGGTCCCAGGGATTGATCTGCAGTCCCTGTGGTTGCCTAAGCTTGCCTAAGCAGGCGCTTTAGACTGCTGAGCTATCTCACTGGCCCAAAAAATCTCCTATTTTAAACAAAGAAGAAAAAAACCTCCCAAAATGAGTTAGTGGTTTATATGAAAATACAAAACTTTAAAGGGCTGGCCAAATAGTTCACAGGGTTAAAGCACCTACAATCAGGCACAGGGGACAGGGAGTTAAATCCCCAGGCCTGCTGTGCCAGCCCCGTCCCCACGGTGCACTGAGATGGCAATTGAGACTGAGCATGGTAGCACACACCTGTAATCCTGGATCACTATGAATCTGATCTAGTACTGAGACCCTGACCACCCTGTGGACCCTTCCCTAAAATACAAAACTGCAAGGGGCTGGCAAGATGATTCAGCGGTCTAACACATCTACTTAGGAACGCTTAGGCAACCGCAGGGACCACTGTTCTATCCCCAGCACCACATGCTGTGCCAGCCCCACCCCCAGGGCAGGCTGAGCCAGCCATAATCAAAAGATCAGACAGACAGACAGACAGACAGACAGACAGAGAACTGAACTACAACCTCAATTAGCAGGATAAAAAACAATGGCAGAGGGCCTGGCAGGATGACTCAGTGGTCTAAAGCACCTGCTTAGGAAAGTTTAGGCACCTGCTTAGGAAAGCTTAGGCAGCTGCAGGGACTGCGGTTCAATCTCCGGCACCACATGCTGAGCCAGCCCTGCTCTGAGGGCCGGCTGAGCCGGCCATAAAAATAAAGTTCTGAAACAAGAAGAAAATAAAAAATAAAATAAATTAAAAAAAAAAAAACCAAAATAAGCAGAATCTTAATTAAAAAAAAAAACAATGGCAGAGTTGGGAGTGGTGACGCACACCTGTAATCCCAGCACTTGGGAGGCTGAGTCAGGAGGGTGGATGTGAGTTCAAGACCAGCCTGGGCTGCAAAAGTGAGCACAAAGCCAGCCTGAACTGCAAAGCAAAAAACCCTGTCTCAAAAAGAGGAAAAAAAATGGCAACACCAATGCTATACAGAGTGCCATAGAGCAAACCCAGCCACCCCTGCTCCAGTAGTGAGGCTGTAACCTAACGGTTGCACCTTTGGGAACTTAAATCAGGGACACTAAATGCTGTGCTCGCACACAGGTGGCCATACGTGGAATCAACAGAGCTCTCAGCACTCTGCATGCCTTTTCACAAGTACTTAGTCCAACGAACTGTAGTACATTAATATCACAGAATATTGCTCATTGATTCAAAGGAACAAGATAATGATACATTTTTCAAACTTGGATAAATCTGATGGCCAGAGAGATAGCCCAGCAGACTAAGCACCTGTTTGGCAAGATCAGGGACAGGGGTTCGATCCCTCGTACCACATTCTGCACTGGCCCACCCCAGGGTGCTCTAAGCAGCTACAGCGACCAGGCATGGTGGTGCACGCCTGTAATCCCAGGACTGGGGAGGCTGAAACAGGAGGATCACTTTAAGTCTGAGGTACATAGCAAGATGCTGTACCAAATACATTAAAAAAAAATTAAATCTTGGGTAAATCTGTCGACATTTTTGCTGAATGAAAACTATATCAACTCCTAATATTTATAGACTTTACCAGTTCCATTTATATAACTTCTTTACACTAACAAAATTATAAATTGAGGAAACAGAATAGCGACTAGAGAGGTTTCACAGAAGGCGAAGGAGGAAGGCTATAAAAGGACTGGATTCTGTTTCCTATGACAATGGAAGTGTTCTGAGTCTTGGCTGCTCCAACTGAGATATCTGAATGGTCGCTTAGTGTCACGTGTTAGTGAGATGGAAAACATGGCACGTGGCACGTGACTCTATGATTTCATACACAACTGTACAGGAATCTCCCATGATGCACCTCAGAGCAAAATTTTAACTTAAAATAAGAACAGGGCTAGATGTGGCAGTATGCATCTGTCATCCCAGGCCTTGGGAGGCTGAGGCAGGAGGATCACTGCAAATTTACGGCCAGGCTGAGCTACACAGCAAGTTCAAGGCCGGCCTGGACTATATACTGAGATGAGACCTTGACTCAAAAGAAAATATTTTTTAATTTTAATTTTTAAAAATAAGAAAGAACAGTCACAAGAAGATGTGTAGTAGCCAGTTTGTTAGGGAGAGGATCTTTATGTCGATGAGGACTTGGGGAGAAAAGAAGGAGCTTGTACTTTCCCCAAGGTGAAACTCTATTTTTATTACTACCGGGTTCTCTGGAGCCAGGCTGTCCTTCTTTGCTGCAGTTGTGCCATGGGGCATCACTGCACTGCAGAAAATCGAGGCTGTAACCAGAAGCACATGGAATTATGTTCCTGCCTGCCACCGCCAGCCTCCGTGGCTCAGTACGAGGCCTCTGACAAGCTCTTACCACAATTTAATTATAGAATGATTGTCCCTCCAAAAAATTATATAGCACAGTGCTCGACACCCAGGTTTGGAATGCTGCGGCTTGGCACATTACAACCCGGACCCATTCACCTCCACTCTGGGCTTTAGCTCTTAGGATTTATAAAAACACCTATAGGGAAAAACAGCTTAAGGATGAAAGATGTGTCAGGGGGGTCTCACAAGTGAGCGATGTTCAACACTTGATGGAGAGACTTTCCTGGGAAGGCTCAGCTTGTTAATTTTGTACCTTCGCAGACTACACGGTATCTTCGCCTTGGATGGCTCCCTGGACATTATATAAAAGGACGAGTAGGGCAAGTACATCTGTGTGCCAATAAAACTTTATTCATGGACATAGAAATAGGACATCCATACAGTCTTAATGTGCCATGGAAAACTATTCTTTGTTTGATTTTTGGATGTAAAATCTTTCTTAGCTCACAGGCCATTGAAAAAACAAGTTTACAGGGTGCCTATTTCTGCCCTACAGGACTAGGGTAATTAACTTTTTGTATCTAGTCATCTTTTTTTTTGGGGTGGGGGGGGTACCAGGGATTGAACTCAGGACCTTCAGCTTGCCAGGCAAGCATTTATTCTACTGAGCTATCTCCCCGGGCAACTTTTTGTAAAAATGATTATGCTTAACAATTTTTGCCTCAGAAACATGATAAAACCATCTGACTAACTAATCGTATATATGAATCCTTAAATATAATGTTTTAAATGTGACTTTTTCATTTATTTATTTTAGGGAAGGGTCTACAGGGTGTTCAGAGTCTCACTACTAGATCGAACTCGTAGTGACCCACCTGTTTACAGGTTCCCAAGAGCTGGGATGGCAAGCGCGCGCCACCACGCCCAGTCTCAACTGTGGTCTCAATGCCCCCCCTCCCGGGGGGAGGGGGAAGAGCCAGCAGGTCAGGCCAGTGATCAAACCTGGGCCCCTGAGTCTGCCTTAGCAGGTGCTTTAATCTGCTGAGCTATCTGGATGGCCCAAGATGATGGCTTCAAGGTGCATCTATCTAGATATAAATTTCTCAAGTTTGTTCTTCTTTATGGCAGAGTAGTACTTCATTGTATAACGGCAGCGGAGAAGAGGCTGATCTTACGTAGTCCCGGTGGCTTCTCTTTGTCGTGCGAGGGACCTAACCTCGGGCCTCCTGCACAGCAGACACGTGCTCGCTCTGCCGCTGAACTACATTCCCAGCTTGCATCTTGTTCTCTAAGAATCTAAATGGACTGTGGATGTGACAGAATTCAAAACCCTGTAGCTCCTATTTGCCGTAAATTCTACCATTTAGAGCTGATGTTGGTCCTGAAAGAAAAATGTGCTCATATTTTAGTAATGGGGTCTCCCACAGCTGGGTTACAAGGACAGGGACTCACGCTGCCTCATCAGGAGGCTGGCCACGCCAAGCCTGGTGGCCTTGAGGCCGTTTATAAGCCCAAAGGAAGTAGCTGCCAAAGCTCGTATTTCTCATATTTCAGCTTTTAGATGAAGAATCTTTTCAACACAGTGGAAAGAGAAACAAATCATCTTCCAACATCCTTACTCATTCAAGCTTTTGTCCACAGGTTCTCTACTATTTGTGCTGTTTGAAACAACCACAGTCAGGACTGGGGAGATAGCTCAGGGGCACAAGTGCCCGCCTGGCAAGTGCAAGGTTGTGAGTTCATGGGGGCCCAGCGGGATGGCTCAGTGGTCTAAAGCGTCCGCTTGGAAAAGCTTGGGCAGCTTCAGGGACCACAGTTCGATCCCCGGCACCACATGCTGCGCCAGCCCTGCCCTTGGGGTGGGCTGAGCCAGCCATAAAAATGAGTGAATAAACAAACAAAGGTTCTGAAACAAGAAATAAATAAATAAATAAAAGATAAAAATTCTTAAAAAAAA
>PVJA010052037.1:0-12570 GCA_004027025.1 Myocastor coypus
GCCCGGCTCTATGCCACAGTCCTCAGAGTTAAGCTACAATGGCAGTTTTTGTGGCTGTATCTGGATGTCCCTTCAGAGCCTCATGCATTTATAGGCTAGGCTTTCAGAGCTGGCTGGATCTGGAGTGTGTGACACTGGAGTGAAGGGTGTGTCCCCTCACTGGTTTAGCATAGTTTTGCATGTGGATAATGGGAAGGCCCACCATGGGTGTGGGTGGCTCCACCAAAAAGTGGGCATCCTGGGTGGGATAAAAGGGAAAGGGAGGGTTGTTTCCCTGCTTCACTACTTACTGCTTCCTGCCTGCTTTGCTGTGGGCTGTTTCTCCTCTGCCTGTGCCATGCTGCTCTGCCTTGGAGGCAGCAACTATAGACTGAAACCTCTACAAACACTTGAGTTGAAATAAATCTTTCCTCCTTTGACTTTAGATGTCAGAAATTTTGTCTGTCTCAGCAATAAGAAAATTAACCAAGGCAGTTGCCTACTACTTTTTTGAACATAAAAAATTACATAAAAATAGCACTATAAGCCAGGCATGGTGGCGCACACCTATAGTCCCAGCACTTGGGAGGCTGAGGCAGGAGGATTGGTGTGAGTTCGAGACCAGCCCGGGCTACAAAAGTCAGCTCAAGGCCAGCCTGAACTGCATAGCGAGACTCTGTCTCAAAAAGACAAAAAAAAAAAAAAAAAAAAAAAAAAAAAAAAAAAAAAAAAAAAAAAAAAAAAAAAAAAAAAAAAAAAAAAAAAAAAAAAAAAAAAAAAAAAACACTATAGTGATTAAGCTTCTCCAGTTTGAAATTCTGAATTAAGTAAGTATAATTCTTCTTGTCACTAGAGAGAGGTCCTCTTTTGTTGGGTTGGAAATAATCAGACACCATCATTTCCTGCATATCTCAAGATTAATGTTCACATCTTTCTTATTCCTTCTGGTTCAACCACTCTTTGATTAATAGTCCAGAATCCTCTTACCCTCATTTGAGGAAGATGTAAACTTTTATGGTAGCCCACAACTGGTCAGGCCAGTTTTCCCTGGCCCTAAAACTGTACATTAATAAAATGGATGAATTAGTGTTTGGGTTTCTGCAATGATGCTTTGTGAGTTTGTCAAGTAGCAGAATCTACTCTGAAATCTATGAACCAGCTCCTGGTCCAAAGGAGGCATAGGAACATACCATCAGCCCATGGGTCCTGTTGAGAAGGCTTTTCAGCCCATTTAGGTCCAATTGTATCTCCTGCCTTTGACCTTCCTAACCACAGAAGACCCCAGAACATCACCATTCTACAAGAGAGCAAAACAACTTCAGAATAATTAGCAGACAAAAGGACAGAGAGGCCTCATCGCTTCACATACTGTCATCTTGACAGCTTCACACTGTCATTTCATCATTTCAGGTATCTTCTATCACATATAGATTTAATGTTATCTGAATTTTTCTCTTCCACTTTAACAGTTATCTGAAAGTCTTTTTGATTCTTGTGTCCTATCTCCAGAAAAATCTGTTTTGAGCTGGTCCTTCAAGGGCACACTCTCTGCCTAGCCAGTACAAGCATTCACTGTTAAAACATGTGATTCGGGAAACCAGATTGTCTACAACAAAGCATCTACATACTGTATCATCCTTCTCCCTTCCTGTGATAACTAACTGTAGTATCAACTGGGTTAAGAAACACCAGGCTGATTGGTTTAGCACAGTTCTGGGTGTGTCTGGCTGACTGACTTACTAAACACATAAACCCCACCCTCAGTGTGGGTGGCACCAACCAATCAGCTTGTAGTCCAGGCAGAGGAAAGAGGAAAAAAAGAAAGCCTTCCCTTCTGCCTCTTTGGTGACCCTGAAGTCTTTGCTATTGCCTCTGGGGACTCACTGAGGCTTCCAACACAGACACCAACTTTCAAACACAGACCCTTCAGCTTTCTAATATGGGTTCACCCCAGAGTCTGCAGTGAGTTCCAGGTCTTTGACTTTAGACTGTATCTATCAGGTCTCTAGCATGTCTTCCACCCCTGACTCTGCAAGAGGCCATTGTAAACCAACTTTGTCAATCCTCCATATGTCACATGACATACAACATGCATAATATTCCTCGGGTGAACCCTGTGGTAAGCATGCAGTGCACTCCTAAGTACATCATCATCTGGCTAAGCACATCGAGCTCTTGTTCTATACATCCTACATTCCTTCCACAGGATGGGGACCTCCCCATGAGTCTGGCTCTTGGTTTGCTACAACTATGACCACATTACTTTCCAGCACAGTTCTTGGGAGACTATTCCTACCCGGGAGCTGCAGAAGGAGCCTAAGTCACCTGGAGCTCTTCTTCAGGAAGCTATCCAACATTGCCCAGCAGTGCAAGAGGCCAAGCACCTGGCCTAATGCCACTTCTTTTTTCCTTATCAGGTGGCCTGTACCCCTAGAAGATATCATCCTGCTGCCGTACTCTTTAACATATTTTTATTTTCATTATTTTATCTTGTACTATCTTATTTTTACTCCAAAATAATTACAAAATTCATAAGTAGTATGTGAATACCATTTCATCCTAAAAACCCAAGCAAATTATACAGACTGATAAAAAAGCAATATTCTCTTTACCCTATCCAACACTGTTCCCAAAAGATAAGAAGATAAGTGTATAAAGTTTAACATTGTAGCACTAAATGCTACAATGGGGGGAGGAGGGTCTACAGGGCGTTCAGGTTCAGGATCTCACTACTAAATCGGACTCATAATGATCCGCTTGTTTACAGCCTCCCAAGAGCTGGGATTACAGGTGCACAGTTGCTGTCCCAGTGAGCCCCAGGGGCAGGGCTGGCCACAGGGCCCCAGCCCCTGCGTCAGCTTGCAGTAGCTTTAATCAGCTGAGCTGGCCCTGTAGCACCATCCTTGAATTCTGCCCCTGAGATCTTCTGACTGACTTCCTTTTCTTTCTTTCTTTCTTTCTTTCTTTCTTTCTTTCTTTCTTTCTTTCTTTCTCTCTCTCTTTCTCTCTCTCTCTCTCTCTCTCTCTGTCTCTCTCTCTCTCTCTCTCTCTCTCTGTCTCTCTCTCTCTCTCTCTCCTTCCTTCCTTCCTTTCTTTCATTTGAAACAGTGTCTGACTCCGGACTGCAGCCCAGGTTTGTGCAGCTTGGTGTGGGCACCCACCTGGACATAGAGAACAATGCAGAAGAGCTCCGGCCCACTAGTGCCTTTACATTACTTCAGCTATGGCTACGCCACACTGGTTGCTACCGGAGGGATCATTGGCTATGCAAAAACAGGTAGCGTGCTGAGCCTGGCCGCTGGGCTCCTTTTTGCAAGCTTAGTAGGCCTGGGTGCTTACTAGCTGTCTCAAGACCCCAAAAACATTTGGGTTTTCCTAGTTACATCTGGGACCTTGGCTGGCATTATGGGAATGAGATTCTACCACTCTGGAAAATTTATGCCTGCAGGTTTAATTGAGATGCCAGTTTGCTGATGGTTGCTAAAGTTGGGCTCAATGTGTTGAGCAGACCAGATTCGTAGTGCTCACATCCAGCTTGAACTCAGGAAGAGTTAAACATCTCTCAACTTCCACGTTTTAAATGTACTGAAGGAATGCAGAATATGTACATACTTTAACATTTTACTTAAAACAAAAACTAAACTTGGTGGGGAAGAGCGTTCATCGCTAGCATCACACCCCTCAGAGGTGGCTGTGTAAGCCGAGAGCCAAACGGTGCCCGCACATGGCTGGTTCTTCTGTGGTGAGCTTGCTTCTTGTTTCTGTATCAGTAATTAAAAATCACAAGTAGTAAAATGCTAACATTAACACTCAGGCCCCCAAAGCCTCATGAACATTTCTGGAAAAGCTTCTGGTGTGTTCTTTTGCTCATTGTAGAGCACAGACCTATTTTGAAATTATGTTAAGTGGAATAATGAAAATAAAATTTATTATAATTTTAAAAAAAAGAAACAGTGTCTGACTCTGAGGTTCAGGCTGTCTTGAATCCTGTGCAGCTCAGGCTGGCCTCAAACTCACAGTGATCCTCCCCTTCTGTCTCCTAAATGCTTGGATTACAGGTGTACACCACCATGCCCAGCAAGCATATCTTTAGCCTCTGTCATTGTCTGGAATTTTGTCCCTAATCCTTTTTTTTTTTTTTTTTTTTTTTTTTTACTACAAGTCCTGTGTACTTACTTGATACTTAAAGCTTCCAATAGCATCTCTCATTGATGATTTTTGTTTTGTTTTGTTTTGTTTTACAATGCTGTGGCTTGAACCTAGGGCCTTTGCAATGAGCTGCAGTCCCAACGTTTCATATTTTTCACCATGTTCACAACTACATCACCACGTTGCCCAGGTTTTATTTGAATTTACTACATTTCATCCTTAGCTTCCTGACTATCTGGGATTACTGGCCTGTGCCATCACTCCCAGCACATTGATATATTTTTTGGAATCCAGGGGGGCTAGAGAGATAGCTCCATGGCACAAGTGCCTGACTGGCAAGTGCAAAGTTGTGAGTTTGAACCCCAGTCCTGAAAAAAAAAAATCCAATTTCCTACATAGGTATGCATTTAGTGTGGTAGATAGCAAGCAATGGCTACCAGGTATCAGTATCTGGTCAAACATCTACACTGATCAATAAAGAAAGTATTAGAGTTCATTTGCTTTACTTTTTTGAATCCTTACTTACTACTTTTTTTTCAGCTTTCACTCTTCATTATGTACGCCCAGGAAGTTATCTTTATTACCAGGAATCAAACTTAGGACCTTGTCCTTGTCAGGTAGGCACCTATGCCTCTGAGCTATCTCCCTACCCTCAGAAAGTTTCTTCACTGACTTCTTAACCTCTCAGACACTGAGAATGTTGTAGAATTTGTTGTATGTTTTCCCATGAGCACAGCTCTGAGTCCAGTGGCTAGATGTCTTTTTTTGTTGTTGTTTTCTTTCTTTCTTCTTCTTCTTTTTTTTTAAATGTATTTGGTTCAGGGTCTCATTATACAGCTCAGACTCATAGTGATCCTCCTGTTTTCAGCCTCCCTAATGCTAGGATGACAGCATACACCACCATCCCTGGTCCTGGTGGCCAGTTCAAAACCCAGTCCCTGCACTTGCCTAAGCAGGTGCTTAGTCTGATGAATTATCTCACCAGCCCTTCTAAATATCTTGACAGTTCATAAAGAAATAAAAGTAGAGCTGGGTATAGTAGCAGATGCCTATAATCACAGCTACTTAAGGGGTTGAGGCAAGAAGATCACAGATTTGGGGCCAACTTGGAAGAAACTTAGTAAGACTATGTCCAAAAAAGGAGTTTTTAAGATTTTTTGCTGGATATGGTGGCACATGTCTACAATTCCAGCACTAGGGAGGCAGAGGCAGTTAGATTACTACAAATTTAAGGCCAGCCAGGGGTGTGGTGGTACATGCCTATAATCCCAGCACTTGGGAGGCTGAGGCAGAAGAATCTGTGTGAGTTTGAGACCAGCCTGGGCTACAAAAGTGAACTCAAGGCCAACTTGAACTGCATAGTGAGACCCTGTCTCAAAAAGACAAATGAATAAATAAATAAAATACTGTAAAAAGCTGGGGAAATAGCTCAGTGTTCTCTATGTTCAATCCTCAGTCTTTCCCTCTCCTTCCTTTCTCTCTTTTCCTTCCTCTCTCTATCTCCCTATTACACACACACACACACACACACACACACACACACACACAGAGAGAGAGAGAGAGAGAGAGAGAGAGAGAGTAAAAAAGAAAAAAGCTCATTGTATAGCATAAATTTATTTGTCCCAGAAGAATGGTAAAGACAGCATAGCCTAATATCCTATTTCAGAAACATGGCATCATGGGAAAGGGAACAGCAATTCAACCAAATGTTCTCATCTTTAACTTTTTAAAGAAGGCAGTGACAGATTCACACAGATGTTAAGGGATAAACAAGGTCCCACTCAGAGGTGTCCCAAATTTTTTGGTCAAGGAGATTATGGGGCCTCAGAGGAAAGGGACAAATGAACTATAGTGTGTCTAAGGAGAGTCACCCAGAGAAAAACATTCTCTCAGGCTTTCACAGAGAGCAAACTGGTCAAGCATTGACCATGACTCATCCCAAAGTCTGACACTGACAACAGTTCTACAAAGCACTATACATGGTTCCAAAGTTAATTTTGAGGGGATTTGACCTTGGAAGATACAAAAGATGAATGTTTTGTTATACAGGTCTTGCTTTAATTTACCCTTGACCACCCAGCAGAAAAGCTTAATTACAAGGCATGAAACGCAGAACTAGATTAGTATGATGAGCTGTAAGAGGTTTAAATCAACAACCTCCAACATTTCCAGTTTCACCGGTAACCCACTGCAATTATGGAATATTGGACTATGTATATATCTACCTCCTCTCAGTTCAAAGAGAAGAATTTTCTTTCTTTTTTTTTTCCTGTCCTTACCAATATCAATTAGAAAATGTAGCATGCTCTGTGCTCTGTATTACTATTGTGAGGACAATATGCAATGTATCAATTATTGCGAGTGTACTAATGTGTTATGAAACTATCATATTGATTTTTTTTATTAAAAGTAATTAAAAACTTTTTTTAAGAAAAAGAAGAGATAAACGAGATCCTCAGTGTATTTGACCCAATTTCTCCCAGTGGAACTGTTTGGCAAAACAAGTATAAATCATAACCAGAAAATTGATATTAATAAAATCTACAGATCTTATTCACATTTCCCCAGTTTTGTGGCTGTTCTAATTCTGTTGGTACTGTTTACTTAATTAGTTAACTAATTTGTGATAATTGCAGCACTGGGGATTGAACTCACGCCTTTGCACTGAGCTACATCTCCAACCCTTTCACATCTTTTCCTTTGAAACAAAATTTGCTAACTCACTGAATTGCCCAGGCTAAGCTTGGATTTCCCATCCTCCTGCCTCAGCCTCCCAGCATTCTGCAGTGACAGGTGTACCCCTCCCCTCACCAGCTCCCAAGCTACTCTTTCTGAACATAACACCTTCACATGTTCCCATGTGACCACTCAACTGTTCTCTATTTCTTTTTCTTTTTTTTTTAATTTTATTTTTTTTCTTGTTTCAGAACCTTTGTTTGTTTATTCACTCATTTTTATGGTCAGCTCAGCCCACCCTGAGGGCAGGGCTGGCGCAGCATGTGGTGCCAGAGATCAAACCGCAGTCCCTGCAGCCCCCTAAGCTTTCTGAAGCAGGAGCTTTAGACCACTGAGCCATCCTGCCCGGCCCTGTTCTCCATTTCTAAAAATTTGGTCATTTAAAAATAGTACAGGCATAGGGAGCAAGGAGATAGCTCAGTAGAATAAACACCTGCCTGGCAAGTGCAGGGTCCTGAGTTTAATCCCAGTACACAAGAAGAAAAAGAAGAAGAAGGAGAAGGAGGAGGAGGAGGAGGAGGAGGAGGAGAAGGAGAAGGAGAAGGAGAAGGAGAAGGAGAAGGAGAAGGAGGAGAAGGAGAAGAAGGAGAAGGAGAAGGAGAAGGAGAAGGAGAAGAAGGGGCATAAATGCAATCACATATCTGTAATTATAGTGGTTGATACATTGTGTCAACTTGGCTGGATGACTCAGCAGCCTGGTTCCCTGTTGGCGGGAACCCCACCCTGGGGTACAATTGATTCCTCCCTGGAGAGTGACCAGGGCCTGTCTAGGATATGGTTGGCTCCTTAGAGCAGGATCTAAGGTCCCATCCTGGAGTATGATTGGTTCCACCCTAGGGTACAATGGCCCATGTCAGAATGACTGAGCACAAAGAGACTTTTTAAAGGGCTCAGGAAGGAGTCAAGACTTCACTTCATTGGAGAAGCATCACTCTTCGCATTCAGACTGAACTTCATTGTCTGGCTTGCAGCGCAGACCCTTCAGCCTCCAGCCTGGATCTTTCACCATCTGTCACAGACTCTTCAACGTCCGTTACAGACACTTCAGTCTTCCAGCGCAGACCCATCATCCGATGGATAGAGACTTACACAGAGTGCCGCAGTGAAGTTCAGACCTCAGGACTAAATTCTTCAGTCTGGAGCGTGCAGACGCCCTCTGCACACTTCCTCATTGGACTCTGTGGCTGACTATTGTAAGCCAATCTTATAATTCCTTATAGATTGTATATTTTGTGTTAATATCCATTCCTTATATTATATCTGTTCTGTTCCTCTAAGTAAAACCCTGACCAATACAGTAATCTTGTGGGACTATCCTTATTTTCCCCCACTCAGCATAATTCTAGGGAAACTCGTCTAGGTTGTTATATCAGTAGTTTATTCCTCTTCATTGTCGAGTGGTGTCCCCTTGTGCTCATGCTCCTGGGGTACTTAAGCTGAAGGACATCTGAGCAGTTGCTAGCCATCACAAGAAAGTTCTGGTGAGCATTTGTGTAAAAGTTTATGCAAGAACATAAGTTTTAATTTTTTATTATAAACATCCAGGAGTGCAACTCCTGGGTGGTGTGATAATTGCATGTTCTTCTTCTTAGACACTGGCCACACAGTACTCCAGAGCAGCTGTTCTGTTATACATTTCCATCAGCCATGTATGACAGATGTCTATTATAGCTTATATCTAGATGTCCCCCCAAAGCCTCATGTGTCTCTGGACACAAATGAAATATAAACAAACTTTCTGCCAAGCCAGAACACATTCTCTGAAGTCCAACAAGCAACACAGTTCTTCTTCCCAGCAGAAACCTCCCAAGCCTGGCCTTTCTATTACCTTTCTGGTCTTCTGAGCTTGGGCCAGAATCTCCCACACTCAGCAGTCAAAGCTGTTCCAAGTACTTCTTTTTCAGGTGACATCTCCAAATCTTTCCTATCTCTTCCCATAAGCCATTCTCAAAGGCTCTTGAACCACATGGTCAGTTATAGTAACAGCAATCACCTCCCTTCTTGGTACCAAATTCTGTCTTCATTATTTTTCTTTTATTGCTAGGACAAAATGTCCCCCACCAAAAATTAAGGAAGAAAAGGTTTATGTAACTCACAGTTTGTGGAGGTTTCGGTCCATATGCAGCTGGCTCCAAGCAAGGGTGCACATGGCAGAGGGCAGCAGTTCACGATGGCAGAAAACAGCAAAACAAATAAGTGGGAACATCCCCCTGTAACTCCAGCTACACAAAGGGTTGAGTCAGGAAGGTTGCATGTTTGTGCCCAGGCTGAGCATCCAAGAGCATGGGTTCGATACCCAGCTCCAAGGGAAAACACTCAGTAATGTCCCTGTCCATCAGCAGTTGCTCCCCAGTACCTCTGACATCCCAGCCCTCAGCAGCCACAGTGCCTTTCTATCTTCACGTGGTCTCCTACTTGGGCGCTTCCAATACATGGAGTCATACAGTATGTGGACTTTTGTTCCTCCTTTTTTACCCTGGGGAGGGGTGCAGGGATCCCTGTGTAGCCCAGGTTGGCCAAAAACGTGAGGCAATCCTCCTGCCTCAGCCTCCTGAGTGCTGTGCCACCACAGCTGGCCTTCCTTTCTTTCACTTCATGTAATGTTTGCCTCATTCTTCCATGGTGCAGCACATATCAGTAATTTGTTCCTTTTGATTTCTGAGTAATACTCCATTGTGTGCTGTTGAAAAAAGCATTTGTGAGGTAAGCTTGAGGCTGCTAACCTTGGTGTGGGCTGCTGGGGGAAACTGCCCTCGACTGGCAGCCAGGAAAGAGGATTTGGGGAGATTCGTGACCTTCCATGCAGCTTGCCCTGCCTTAGCCCCTGTGTGACACTCCAGCAGAGGCCCTTCCCACACTTGCGCACTGGAGGCTGCAATCTAGGTGTGCTAGGGGAAGGTGGCTCCCTGCCAGCCCTAAGGAAGCCAGGCAGGAGGTGCTAAGGATTCTTGTTCAGGGTTTACAGACATTCTTTGAGAATAACCTCAGGAATCTTATGGCCTGTGAATATTTTGGTATCTTCAGCCTATCGAAACTGTGCCAGGAATGTCCATCTTAATTCTGCAGAGTCTTCTGGACATTCTAGTCTTACTGACACACCAGTTGTTTCCTCTGCTCCCTGGCTTGTCCCATCTGTCAGGAATCTAAGCTGTGGATAAGCTGCAGGGATCCCTAATATAGTGGCTCCCCTTGCGTCCCAACATCCTGACGGTGCCAGTCAGGACTCTAAGGTACTTCAGCACGTGAAAGGCAAGTGAAGGCGTATGGCAGCTGTTCTCTGTCGGTTTCTTTGACCTCACTGTGGCCTTTGGATAAGGAGAAGGTCTGGTTGTAAGAAATTATGGAAGAATGGCCCGGCAGGATGGCTCAGTGGTCTAATGTACCTGCTTAGGAAAGCTTAGGCGGCTACAGGGACTGCGGTTCAATCCCTGGCACCACATGCTGTGCCAGCCCTGCCCTGAGGGCAAGCTGAGCTGGCCATACAAATAAATAAATAAACAAAAGTTCTGAAACAAGAAAAAAATAAAATACAAAAAAAGTGGTTATGGAAGAAGATGGCTGCAAGAAAGAAACTCTCAAGGGAAATTGTGCTCTGTAATAAAACTAAGAGTAAACTCATAGATAAAATGACCACATCTTTCTGGAAGAGGAGAACTGGTTTGTGGATGATCCTTACGAGAAGTGTCATGATCGAACAAACCTTAAAGTACAGATCAGAAATTTTTTAATTATTATTGAATCTGTATCTTTCTAAATATGATGCCTTTGCAAAACTAAGTGTAAAACCTAATATGTTTTGGCAACTGATTTGTAAACATAGAGTACTAATGTTCAACTTATGAAAGTTTTAACTCAGTAAATTAAATGTTTCCAGATTTGCTTTAAAAAAAAAAAGCAAGCAGAAATAAGGAAAAAAATCATTGTACATATTTATGGGGTAATGTGATATTTCAACACATATATAATGTTTAAGGCAAGTTAAGGAGCTTTTCTCTTGTTGCCAAGACAAAATACCCGACACTCAAAATTAAGAAAGGAAGATAGCCAGGTGTGGTGGCTCACACCTGTAATCCCAGCACTTGGGAGGCTGAGCCAGGAGGATTGGTATGAGTTTGAGACCACCCTGAGCTACAAAAATAAGCTCAAGGCCAGCCTGAACTGCATAGCGAGACCCTGTCTCAAAAAGACTAAACAAACAAACAAACAAACAAACAAAGTTGGGCTCATAGTTTTGGAGGTTTCTGTCCATTAATCAGATCACTCCAAGGCAGGGTGGCACGGTGCGGGGCAACAGTTCAAGGTGGCAGAAGGCAGCAGAAGCAGCTAGAGCAAAAGGAGACCAGAGAGCAAGCCCCTTTTCCTCCCTTGTGCTGTAGCACTCACACCATCTCTGCACCCTCCTCTTTTTTTTTTTTTAGAAATTGTTTTATTTTTCATCAGCCTCATTCCCATTTTGCTTAGGCGTCGGCAGAACAGCTCAAGACCACTCGGTGGTGGTTCCTACCCACTCAGTGGCCTGCGCGGTGGGGGCTGCAGACCAATCTTCTGTGGCTGGCTGAGCACTCCAGTCTTCAGTAGGGAACTGCTGAATGGGCACAGAGGGCACCTGCACGCCTTCGGACCAGTCTGCGACCTCAGGCTGAGCAGCAGTGAACTCCGGAGCTGGTGCAGTCCATTCACCCTGAAATTCCTCCTTGGTCACAGCCTTTTCAGCAGCAGCCTGCTCTTCCTTTTCAATCTCTTCAGGATCCCAGTAGAACTAGAAAATCAGGCATGACTTCTCGTGGGTGCTCACGGGAAATGGTGCCACACATGCGCAGCACTTCCCAGGCCAGCATCCACCACATCAGACCCACAGAGTGAGCTCCCTTATTGTTGCATGGGATGGCAATGTCCACATAGCGCAGAGGAGAATCTGTGTTGCACAGAGCAATGGTTGGCAGATTGACATAAGATGCCTCCGTGAGGGGCTGGTGGTCAGCCCTGGGATTGGTAACCACCAGAAGACGGGGCTCCCTGAAGGCTGCCTGGATCTGGTTAGTGAAGGTTCCAGGAGTGAGGTGGTCAGCAATAGGAGTAGCTCCAGTGGCAGCAGCAAACTTCAGCACAGCCCGCTGGCCTGTGTTCCTAGAGGAGATGACACTGACATCAGCAGGGTTTTCAGTGGCCATTATGGCTTGAGCTGCCCAGAGGAGCTTCTCCCAAGTCCGCTTCAGATTTATGATGTAGATTCCATCACTTTTCCTTTTGTGGATATACTGCTCCATCTGGAAATCCAGGTTGGTACCACCTAAGTGGGTTCCTGAAGCAAGGAACTTGAGGACGTCCTCCTCCTTCATTTGCAGGACATCAAGGGCTCCGGACATTGTGAAGTTTCCCTTTAAGTTACAATGGGAATCAAGAACAATGCCGTATGGACCCTGGCTGGGCATCACGAAAAGGCTGCACCTTCCTCTTGCACAGGCCTGGGATGCTTACTGAAGACCCTGATCCCCTGCTGAATCACTTAGTTAAACTTTTAAACTTCTCAGATAGACACAACGAACATCCTGTAGTTGAAAGGGCGAGTGCAATATACCTGAGGGTGTAGAACTTCTAAGTTACTTAGATAAGCCTAAACTTCTCAGGTTGACACAATGTATTAACTACTACAGAAATAAAGTTTTTGTCAGGTTTTTTGTTTTTTGGTTGTTGGGTTTTTTTTTT
>PVJA010052038.1:0-12563 GCA_004027025.1 Myocastor coypus
TTTTTTTTTTTTTTTTTTTTTTTTTTTTTTTTTTTTTTTTTTTTTTTGACTCAGGTGACAGGGTCTCACTATGCAGTTCATGCTGGCCTTAAGCTCACTTTTGTAGCCCAGGCTGGTCTCAAACTTGCACTGATCCTCCTGCCTCAGCCTCTCAAGTGTTGAGATTACAGGTATGCACTACCATGCCCGGCTCTAGCTTGTGTTTTAAGAATATGCTATGATTCCAACTTACTTCAAGAGCTTCAAGGTCATCATGTTTGAGAAAGATAGGCCCAGTCAGGGACACCTTCTACTTTTCCTGTCTTCTCAGACCCCCTAGCTATCATAACATTTCTGTATAATTCTTCCTATCTATGCCATAATTCTGATATGCCATGCAGCCAATCATATCATAACTTGCTTTGTGCTTCCCACTTGAAACTCATTTTAAAACTGAACTCAAATCTAATTCTGGGTTGGTGATTTGAATCTTTGGGGTTCCCCTGCTAGCATAATAAAAGTTGCTTTCTAGAACCTTGAAGCAAAATATTCCACTTGATTTGACAGCAACTTTTCTGTAACATGAGGACTAGGTATAGTTCCCCAGGTCCTCACATGACGTGTTTCCTCCAACTGAAGTCCACCTCTGGTTGTCATGACTGATCCAAAATGCCATGAAGCTAGACTATCATTCTTTCATCTGGTGATGGAACTGTGATCACTCGTGATCCAATCACTTCCCCAAATCCATCAGCAGCTTTGGAGAATGGTGAATATTGAATCTTTGCCATATCCCTTGCTATCAATTAGCAATGCAAATTTAACATCAAGCTGCAAGATAGCCATAGAATTGGGACATTGGGCCATTCCATTGGTATAGAGAACTCTTTCTGGTCTGCGTCTCATTCTGGGAACTTCGTGTTTGTAATAAAATGGACAAACTATTGGAATCCCATCAAGTTAATTCTAATCTTCCACACGTGGTACAACCCATGGCAAGAATAAAGACATGAAAGCATGTTGTAGTTAGCTATAGGGAGCCAAGGAGTCCTGACTCCAGCCATGATGACAGTTATCTGGAACAAAGGCCTCGATCCAAGGATGAACTTGGGTTTTATTCTTTCATGAAGAAAGGAGTAGCTTGATGATGAGTGACTGTGAGGATGGTGGGAAGCTGGTGAGTGCTGTGAGCTGGGCTAGGTAGGAGGCCTGCACTGACCTCTGCAATATGCAATGTGCAGAGAGAATGAAATGTAGAGAAGAATCTGCATTACATAATTGAGATCGTGTCTAGTGTTTGGGGATTGGTGCTCTATCTCCGATATGTAATTTTTCAAGCCACAGGAAGTCACAGCCTCTACCTCAAAGCCTCTGTCTTGTGACTTGATCCCAGTTAAAAGTGAGGAGCACTGAGTCTTTGTGCCATCTTGACCCAGCTCACACCAGAGAGCAGCAGGTGGGAGTTCCAGAGAAACACGCTTGCTGTCTTCAAAGACTACTACTTGCACCTTGGCTAGACCTATATGCTCTACTTAATGCCAGTTGATGGAATAAGGAAAAGTCCTAGTCAGCTCTGTACATGTCAGTGTATGGAAATAGCACCAGGTGCAGCTAAAATGCAAACAACCATCCTTTCAAAGAGAATTGTCCAGGTGGACAGTGGGGGCAAGACAGAGAACAGGCTGCTTCTGGATGAAGTTTGGGGTACCTGAAATTTAATAGTGTGGCTCATATTTTGCCTTAAGGAGGGGAGATGCTCTGATAGGTAAAATAAGAGGAAACATTTCACAATGATTTGAGCCACCTGAAAACATGAAATCCTTTTGTGACCAACAAAAAGTTTGGCACAGGGGCTTGTTAGAGAAACAGAACAGAGAGTACTAAACAGCAATGCAGGAGCCCCATCACAGCGGGGGTTTCCTTTGCTTGTTTTTACTTTTCTTTTTTAAGTGTCAGATCAAGGAATTGGGATTTATAGAAAATGTGATATAAGGGAAAGTTTCTGAGCAGAGAAATAACTGCAATATAGGGCAGTCTGAAGATTGCGCTCACCATGGGATTCTTGACAAAAATGAAAAGAAAAAATGAAAACAAGTACCAGTGAGCTAGAACAATCTTAATAGGAATAGCAGGACTACATACCTATCAAGATAGTTTTTTTTTTTTTTTTTTTTTTTTTTTACTTTTCTGTAGTACGTGTTTCGAATCCACAATGATTACGCCCTTCGTGCGGTTCTGGTAGACGTCCATAAGGTGTCTCAACTTTTTTTCATCCCTTCCTCTTTACCCACTGCCCCACATGTCTTGATTCACCTCCCATTTGACAATAAAAAGCCTGTATTTCCTCTCTTCTGTCTTCCAAAGGTTTTCTTATGATTCTTAACTACATTCAGAATTGGAAGCAATGATTTTAGTGATGTCCTCAATACTGTTATTCAGAAGATCAGGATTTTTATTTATTTATTTTTTTTTTGTCTTTTTGAGACAGGGTCTCATTATGCAGTTGAGGCTGGCCTTGAGCTCACTTTTGTAGCTCAGGCTGGTCTCGAACTCACACCAATCCTCCTGTCTCAGCCTCCCGAGTGCTGGGATTACAGGCGTGCGCCACCACGCCCGGCAGGATTTTTATTATTAAGTAAAAGTAATGACAGCTAATGTGGAAAATTAAAAAATACTAAATTACTACTCTGTGATATTTTTTCTATTTGCTGCTATCTTCTAGAGAACTTGTTAAACAGATTTCTGGATCCCACCAAATTTACAGAATTGTACTTTCAGTGGAAGGGGTCATACAAGGAAACTTAAGTGAGTTTTACTATATTAGGTGTGTGTGTGGGGGGGTGTGGGGGGTGTGCACGTGTGTGTGTGTGTGTGTGTGTGTGTGTGTGTGTATGCTAGCACTATAGTCAATCTACTGCAGAACACAAAGATGACACATGAAACATAAACACCTGCGCTGACATCATCTGCGTAGCACCTTTCGGAGCACCGCGGCTGTCAGCTTTCCCAGGCAGGGGAAGCTGAAGTTGAAGTTCACATCTGCCCACTTTTTACTTCCTCTCACACCACCACCACTCAGATCCACCATCGTCTCCTGCCACGATCACTGTAGAAGCCTGCGAATCAGCCTATCTGCTTCCATTCTTCCTGAGATGTAGTTAGTTCCCTGCAGCCAGGTGGGAGCTGAATTACCTTTTAAAAATAAACAACCTAGCACTGCTCCATGCCAGTAGTTTCCAGTTGCACACTTGAACAATCTGAACATCTTCCCATGCCCTCTAATGCTCTGTGTGGTGCTGCCCCTGCTCGTCTGTCTGATTTTCAGCTCTTGCAGCTCTTGATTTACTCACTTGGGCTTGATTATTATTTCCTGAGCATCTAAATCTTGTCAGTTACCCTGAACTTGGTCCTCATTATTTTTACTTTGTGGAACCAACTTTCTCTAGATTTTCACTGTAGTTCCTCCACTGTGTCATGTTGAAGTGAGCTCTACTGATGGATAAAAGAGCTGCCATCAGTCTCTATACTTATAGCATGGGCATATGTATTTTTTTCTCTGTCTGTTCCTCTAGATTGTATATGCATGCCATCCTACCATGGGCACTGATAGTCACCATATTCTTTAGGACTGTGAATGTTGCATAACACTTAGTGAGCTATAACTATTTCTTGGATGGATGGGTGACAAAACAATGTGTTTAGAATGAGAGAGGAGAAATTTAGCATGCCTGCCTTTGAATCAGTAATATTTTTTATACTATTGTCTTTACCATGGAGCCTTTGTCTGTGTACCTTTAGTAATATTTCATTATGTTTTCACACTTATGCACCCAATGATCTAGTCCCTTGTGCAACATTGTTGATCATGAAACATTTGAGTGTGCATGTTGGATAATAATTATATTCAGTAGTTAGTCGAGCTGCACTGATCACTTTATGCATCTTTTTTTTTTGTGTGTGCTTGTTTTGGGTGTTTTGCCTGTGTGTTTTCATGTCTCACTCACATGTCTGAGGTGACCTTCACTGGCATGTCTTGGGCTTTTATCTACAGTTAAATAGTAGTCCCTAGTGGTCTTTCTCTGTGAGAGTCAGTGACCTCCTGAACTAACAGTCGTATAGACAAGCTCGTAGAAATGTTTTCAATTTTCCAAAGGTGAACACAGGCTCAAATCTGGGGTACTAGATGATTGGAATTTTGTTAGCCTCAGAAAACTCTAAGTAGACAAATATGCCTGTAAAAGAAACTGTTTAGTGCAGCTAAATACACACTGTTTTAAAGACATGGAAGTTAGAGCAGCATGACACTTAGCCGTTGATTCAGTCTTCCTGTGTCTGTCCTACTGGGCCTACAGTCATGCACAGTTATTACTGCAGCTGTTGTGGCGTTTGAGATTTTACAATGTCTAAATTCACCAAAAAGGCTGAGCAGTGGGTAAGCATAAGTGGGCTTCACAAGACAGACTTGGGATCTTGTGATCAATGTTACTGCTTGTCCTGATCACCTGTAGCAAGTCAAAAACCTGAAGTTGCTTTTCTTGTAGATGTTTCCAGGAATCTATAAGCTATGTGTTTCTATTCTCATTTCTATTTGCTTTCTCTTATTGTTTTCTCTAAAGAGAAATTCTGTGGGTATTCGAAGTTGTGCATGTAAGGAAAGATAATAAGAAACACTAATTGGCTTGCTGTATAAGCCAGAGAGCACTCTCATGAATACATGAAGAAGCATCAGTGGTATTTACACCCCAACCCACAAATGCACCCTTTTCTTTATCTCATTGCCATAAGACAGCTGAGCTTCCTCCGAGTTTAAATGAGTACTTCAGTAAAAAGGAATTATTTTTCTTCTAGAAACATCATTACTGTGAGAAGCAGCATGTGGAAAGGAGCCTCAGGGCAGGCTTCTGTACTGTAGTTCTGTGCCCCGGGGCCCCCGCCTGCCTCACGCTGACCTGCTTCGCAGGACATGCTGAGGGCGTTTTCTCAGTCAGAATTTTAGTCCCCATGAGCTGTGCCTTATTTTCCAGACAGGCAAGAGCTGTTGCCTGTCTGGTCAGCTTTCTCCTGTGGAGGACCTGCCTCAAGGCATATCTGTCTAGTTATTTCGCTGCCTTTTGAAGCTATGCAGCACACAGCTGCTTTTGCCTCATCTCAGTTCCTACCTGCCTGGAAGGGACTTCGCCTGAGAAGTCCTGACCAGCGGGCCGGAAGAGTTACTTACCTGGGATGTGAGTTTCTCCACAGGGGCCAAGAGTGTCGATTTGCACACCATGCTCTTCATTACTTACCATGATTTTTCTGCTTCAGATGTCTACAGCTAAAACAGAGAAAAAGTGTTCTTCTACTCAAAGAGACACTCCGTTCACAATTTGACTAGGGCAAGGCTCTCATGACAGGAAATTGGCATGAAAATTTGTAACACATCATATTAAATAGCATGAGAAAAGGAAGCCAACTACTGAACTTTCAAATAGTTGTGAAGTCAGGTTATAAAGACACGTTGGGAGAAAAGGTAGGTAAAATTTGTACAGCTCTTAAATCAGTATCAGTCCAAATCAATTGTGAGAGATTTTATATTTCTGTTCGTTATTTGTAGTCATCCTAACTGAATGTAGCTTTTATGCCTAATATTCTGGATCAAAGCAATCCAAATTCTTTGTGATAAGTTATTACCTATAGCTGTTTGAGTGTTGATTTATTTCGTGGTAGTGCTGATCCTCTCTGTGGGGTGGAAAGCCACATTTCTGGGCAATCTTGTCAGGCCCTGGTGGTCCTTACCTTTTTGTCTGGTGACTTTGTCTGGTGAATGTGACGGTGAGAGCCCCAAGAACAGGCTTGCTTAGTCTGGGGCTATCTGCAGTGTGTCAGGGGTGACTGTCATGGTGCTCTGCAGGCTTGACTGCTGGTCTATGATCCTGATTCTTGAACTTTCACCTGCTTTCTCTCACATCTCTCGGGACTAACACAGATTTGGTTTTCTGGACTCCCAAATCAGAGTCAAAGCGATAGGAATAGTCAGAGCATCCATAAAATTGTGCTGGGTTCAACCTTGACCAGTGCCACAGCTTCCCACACTCTGGGGCTCGTGAGAGCTTGAAGGGGATGGTTCCCCCACCACTGTCTGCTTTAAGAACTGATGGGGTCAGAATCCCAAGCTTTAAGGGTTGGCCAGCCTATTCTGAGTGTTGATTCTGCCATTGCGTTTCTCTGCATGAGCTTTGGCTAGTTACTTAAATTTTCTGAAGAAATAACATAATTTTCTTACCACTGAAACTTAGAATATTAAACCTACTTTGTAGGATTTTAGGGTGGATGAAGTGGGATAATAGTTGTTAAGTCCTTAGTATAGTCCATAACACATAGTAAGACTTCAATAAATGATAGGATTTTAAGTAGTTCTATACATGCATTTGGACAGTTACTTTGTTGGTATTGCTGGTTTTTAGATTAAAGGGAACTCTCCCTCCTCCAATACTTCTGATGCTCTGTAATTAATAGGTGGAATATATATTCTGCCTTGTCCAGTGATAGTAGATTTAAAATCCTAGTTTCCCTTTTCTTTTATTTAACATTCTTGCTGTGACCAGTTGCTCTATTTCAAAGAGCTCTAAAGCAACCTAGAAAAATAAAACACAGCTCTGCTTCCAAGCTGATGTTGTTTGTTGCATACCAGGATTGGCTAACCTTTTCCTCTAAAGATCTATATAATAAATGACCTCGGCTTTAGGGGCCATATGGACTCCGCTGCAACTTCTCAAGTCTTCTGTCTACGAAAGCAGCTGTAGCTCATACTTTAGCAATGAGAGTGACCATGTTCCAATAAATCTTCATTTACAAAAGCAAGTGCTGGGATGAATTTGCCCTGCAGACTGTGATTTGCCAGCGCTTTCCTAGACAGAGGCAGTTGGAATCAATCTTGGAACTTTCTGGTTTGCCTTTTGCTTGTTTATTTCAATAGGGAAAAGAAGAAACAGAAAGTAGTAGCCCAGGAAATGATGCTTCAGAGCTGGCAAGATACCTTAGTGGTCTAAAGTGCCTGCTTAGGCAAGCTTAGGCAACAGCAGGGACCGCGGTTCAATCCCCAGAACCACATGTTGCATCAGTCCCACACCCAGGGCAGGCTGATCCAGCCATGACATAAATAAATGAAGTTTAGAAAATGATGCTTCAGGCCTCTAGAGCAGAGAACCCTCATCTTTGCACTGACTCTGATTTGCTGTGTTATAGGAGAACAACTTGGGACTCATCTGGATCTAACTTTTCATTTTTAAAGCCATTGATCGGATAGGCCTCTTAAGCCACAATTCTGCAGTTCTGTGGTCTGTATTGATGTCCTCTCTGGCTGCCTAAGCATCTCACAGCCACCGCTTGTCAGGACAAGACCAACAGCAGCTAAGAGGAAGCCACTAATGGTCAGGCATTCGGTGTGCCTAGACCAGTATGTTCAGCGAGTTTCTAGCAGCAGGATGCCCAAGGTTGTTTAACGGCTGCACGACATGCAGTAGAAATAAGTTGGCTCAACATAAAGTATGAATTTGAAATACTGAAGTATCATCTTAAATGAGTCACCCAGCTGTGTAGTGCTTAGAAACAGCAGGATCAGTAATATACGCATGACTCTCGGCCTGCAGGTCAAGAGATAATGTGCTCAGCTCCCTGTGCTCCCATGACTAAGTGTCGCCGGCTGTGGCACTGGTCATCCACACAGCACAGCTGGTTTCCAGGAGGCTATTTTGCTAGGCCTTTCTCCAATCAACATGGCTCAAACCTAGATTTTGGACATTATCCCCAAAGGACTCTGTGTAAATTATCACAGAAATACATGACAGAGGTGAAAAACAGTGTAATATAATAAAAAAGAAACATATGCCTCATTATCAAGTTCTAATGTGTCTATGGCAGGATGACTTAACATATTTAAACACTGCCATTTACTGGTTTATGAAATATGCAGTGTGCAACAAATAATATGGTGTGGTTAGTAGTTTTCGGCATTTATTTGCTAAATGTAAGCAATTCAAATTTCGGTTGTCACCAGGTTTAGGCAAATCTTTTCTCTTTTAAGTGCCTTACACAACTTTAAAAGTACAAGTGGAAAAGGCCAGATGTCTTGACTACAGATGGAACCGAAGCAGAAGTGGAATGAGAATCTAGGAATCCAGTCATTGATGTGGCTATTTGATATCTGCAGTTTTTATCCCTATCCAAGCACTTGGTCATAAACATAAGGCCTAATCATACTTGTGGCCCATGGTGTGAGCTCTTTTAGTGCCCTCCCTTCACTTTTTGGAGGATGTTTAACGTTCAGAAGCTTTCCTGCCCCTGCATGGTGGTCCTTGCACATGAGGGTTCCTCCTCTTTCTTTCCACTCTGGCTGCACTGTTTATCTTTTAGTTCATTTCTTTCTTTCTGCTGCTGTGCTAAGCTTTACATATGCTATCATCCCCTGAGATATTTTTTCTAACTTTTTACTGTGAAGACCTATTATGCCTTTGGTGTCAGCATAACGGCTACTATGATCCCTTGAACATTTGCAAGTCCTGGACCAGCCCACACCCTCTTCGGACATGTGAACTGTCTGTCATACATGCCATCAGTGACTACTGGTTCAACTATAAGACTTCCCCGTAACAGTAAATTTTATGAGAGTAGGGATTGTGTTTATATTATTTAAAACTGAGCTTTTATCCAATTCAAAAGATATACTGTAGCCGGGCGTGGTGGCGCACGTCTGTAATCCCAGCACTTGGGAAGCTGAGGCAGGAGGATCGGTGTGAGTTAGAGACCAGCCTGGGCTACAAAAGTGAGCTCAGGACCAGCCTGAACTGCATAGCGAGACCCTGTCTCAAAAAAAAAAAAAAAAAAAAAAAAAAAAAAAAAAAAAAAAAAAAAAAAAAAAAAAAAAAAAAAAAAAAAAAAAAAAAAAAAAAAAAAAAAGATATACTGTGTGAAGTATCCTTACCAATGACCAATGGTTTCTGTTTTGTTCTCTAGAGAAAGCAATGATGTGGCCTTTACTTGGTGTTGAAGATCCGGACCTGTCGGTTAGGCCTGTTTATTGCTTTGACCTGAAAGCATCTGAGACTTAGCAGGCACGAGAAGGGCTTTCTGATTTTGTTTTCCACTTAAGAAACATTCTATACAATTTCTTCTGAGAACAATGTCCAACCTGGACCAGGAAGAAAAGTATACACTTACCATCACAAGCTCAGAATCAGTGACAAAACAGACTTTTTCATAAAGAAAACTTAACTAAAATAACACTTCTGTGAGTTCACCTCAAGTTAGTTCTCCATCACTTGTCCCTACTTAACTGCCCCTAGCTTAATGCACTTAGCCCTCCTCCTTATAAATTCAACGTTTCTTTATTTAAAAATATCTGCATTGTCCAATCGGGTTACTTCTTTGTGAGTAACATGTTAGTGATGAGGGCTTCCACATACATGTAAAAGTCTGGTAATGCCATGTGCTTTTCTGCTTCTGTCATGAGCTTTAATGTTTGTGTCCAGTCTGCCACTGCAAGAGGGTAGCAAGAGTCTCTGCTCCCCTCCAGCACATAGTTAGTGGCGATACTTAACTGTGAAGGGGACTGAACTCTCTGTGTTTTCTACATGGGAAAGTGTAAACATTCTTACAAGATGGGAGAATTAGGAAGTCGGGCCAGTGTAGTCTTGCCAATCCTCAACCTAATGCGAGGAATAACTAACAAGAAAGAGCCCTGTGGCATATCCCAAGGATATTTATGTCACAATGAAATATAATGTTTTGCCCTGATGATCTGCACTTATGAAGGATGTTAGTTTTTTTTTTTTTTTTTTTTTTTTCATTTAATCTATCATAGCTTTTGAGGATGCCTGAAGAATTGGCTGAGAATAGCCCTGAATTCAGAGTTTGCTGGCTCCAAGGCCAAGGGGGACCATGCTTATTGGTAGTGAATAGAGCCAGGAAGTACTGGGGAAAACAAGGCCCAGACTTGGACCATTAATTTCCTTATGAAAAGGTGAACTTAGCTTTAGTAGATCTCTTGAGTATAAAAAGAAAGCTGAAAAAAAAACAACTATAGGCTTGAAAAGAAAACATATCTTTGAACTATTGCTGTATAATTTTCCATTTTAAAAATGCATTGTTTACTAGAAGAAAAACATGTCTACTGGGCTACTACTTTGAAAGATATGAGTTAAAACTTAATTGTTGGCTTGATATCAGAATTCCTAAAAGAAACAATCCATCAATTTCCTGATGCATGAATAAGTGATGAATGGATATTTAACCAAATGAACAATTCATGCATAAATAATAAATCAGTGCTTTTCAGAATGAGAATATAGTGGAATCATCTTATGAACACCTTCAATTACGTTATAGATGAAATATCCCAGATACACAAAAATTAACTTACTAGGGCTTGCTCTCAGATACACAAAACTAAATAAGTTGTATCTGAATCTAAGTATCTTACTTTATTCTTAGGGAGGTGGCTTGGGCCAGTGGAAAGAACAAGTATTTTGATTTTTCATTTTAGGATTCTCTCTGTCTCTGTCTCTGTCTCTGTCTCTGTCTCTGTCTTTCCCTCTCTCTGTCTCTCTGTGTGTATGAATTAACATTCTTCTGCAGTAAAGGTGTAAGTGGAATGAAATATGGTGACTCATACTAACGTTTGCAGATTTTACTGAATGTGTGGCTCAGCTGGGGAACTCAAATATCCAAGTTCTCATTTAGAAGGTTAGGAATGGGGCCAGGTTTCTTCACGTCTATAAGCTCCCAGTCTGTGCTAATCCAAGGGCCAAAGTCTGTCTGTAAGGCCTCCCTCCACTAACCTCTCTGGTTGCCCAGGATGCTTCTATGTGCCAGAACACACTGAATTCTTTGTTCTTTTCTTTGCTCTGCTAACATTGTCTTTCTTCCATCTAAAATCCATGATAATAAAATATAATAAATTAAATGCATCTTAAATTCACACAACTTAGACATAAGTACATTTCTGGAAAGGAATAGTGGTTTAAAAATTGAACCTTCATAATCTCTGTGATGCAGAGCGCATGAGTCTTCTCATGTTTTGACTTACAGAATGACATTAGTTCCAGTTGGTGAATATGGGACACCTGAGCCATTTTTATAATATTAATAGAATATGACATCCCAGGAAATAAAGGAGAAAAGGTATTTCAGAATATAATAACAAACATTCCACAAGATGGCACTAAGTGCCTATGCTTCACATTTTTCTTACTTTAACCTGCTACTAAATATACATTCCACAGTGAAAACTTTTTAGACTTTAAGTTATGCATCTTTGTTATGTAGACTAAATCAGAGGGAAGCTACAGTCTTCCTCAGATCAAGGAATAAGGCATTTTTAATCATAATTTTGCCTTTGTAGTAATAATACACATAAACACCAAACTTTAAACTTGTATCTACTCTTTTGTTAGATTCCTATTTACAAGTAAAATAAATATAGAGTCATAAAATATAGTCAAATTTGTCATATAATAAAAATGGTTGCATTCAAAGTTATAAATACATTTTGCAACTAAATTTTGGTCATGTACTTTCATTTAAAATATCTCTTAAAATTTTACCTTACTAAGAAGGAAAATGTAAAAGGGAATTCTTCATGTGTCATGTTATCACCTTCAGCGTGGTGGTAATTATTTTAGTACACACTACATCATAAGACTAGATATTAAAGAAATCCAATTCAAAAATATGTTTATAAATTATTTGTTTTCTCTAAACTAGTCTGAAGAGATTAGAGGGACATAAATTGAGACTGGGTACGGTGGCATGTGCTGTAATCCCAGCTCTTGGGAGGCTGTAAACAGGTGAATCACTATGAGTTCAATCTAGTAGCGAGACCCTTAACACGTTGTAGAACCTTTCTCTAAAATACGATAAATAAATAAATAAGTAGATAAATAATGACATAGATAAAACAAAAATATGCATGAAGTGAGAGCTTTAAAAGATTTTGTGTGTGAATATGTAAAACTGGGTGATTTCCCGTCCCAATGATGTTAGTGTGGGTAAGCATAAACCTGGTGATCTCTGTTGTCATGACAGATGTAAAATTGGACATTATCCTTTCCTCATTATCATCCTTGTGACCTAGGGACATTCATTCAGTAAATTTTGGATTCTACTCCTTCCAGTCTAAATTATATAGATTATTTTATTTAATTTCCTTTTCCTTCATGCTCAAGACTTATCAGGAGACAACATAAATTAGTAAGATAAACATAAATGTTGAAAGAAGACTCTCATCAGAAGTAATGGTAATTTTCAGAGTGGCAGGATATTCTTAAGTTTTTTCACATAGTCCATGAGGTTTGATCAAAACATACTGTGAGCTTTTTTAAAATTTTTATGTATTTGATGCTGTGTTTCACTACACAGCTTGGACTCATAGTGATCCTCCTAGTTTCAGCCTCTCCAGCACTGAGACTGGTTGGTCACAGGTTCAGCGGGGCCAGTGCAGCACATAAGACAGGGATACTGCGAAGTTTTAAAGAAAAATAATTTATTAGAGAAAAGACACATTGACTTAAGTTCCTCTAGAATTATTGCCTGGCTGCCTTCCTTCCCTC
>PVJA010052039.1:0-12571 GCA_004027025.1 Myocastor coypus
TTTGATCAATCTTATATACCTATATGTATTAATCTAAACTGATCTGATGATGAAAATATGTAATATAACCAGTGTTAAATTTAAACAATAAAAAAATTGAAACTCAAAAAAAAAGAGAGAAAGAGAGATAAATTCTCTCTGTTGCTCTCAGTTGCCCTGCTTGTTTGTTGCCTCTGTCGCCATTTTCTTGCTGTCCCACTGCCATGGAGTGCTGCTCTCTTGCCATGTGTCACTCTGCCTTGGAGCTGGCCGAGTATGGACTGAAACCTCCAGTAACATTGAGCTAAATAAACCTTTCCTTCCCTCAAAAAAAAAAAAGTGAGCTCAAGGCCAGCCTCAACTGCATAGCGAGACCCTGTCTCAAAAAGACCAAAAAAAAAAAAAAATATATATATATATATGTTCTGCTCATAAAAAAAAAGGGGGGCTGGCGTATAGCTCAGTGGACTAAGCACTTGCTTAGGGAAGTGCAGGGGCCGCGGTTCAGTTCCTGGCCCCACTGGACACGCCGGCCTCACTCTCCAGAGCACTAAATCGCAAGGTGGCGCACACCTATAGTCCCAGCACTTGGGAGGCAGGAAACAGGAGGATCACTAGGAGTCCTAGCTGCGAAGTGACACCCTATACAAACAAATAACAACAACAAACAAACAAACAAAAAAACACCGGCGCTGGGGAGACAGCTCCATGGCACAAGTACCTGCCTGGCAAGTGCAAGGTCATGAGTTTGAACCCCACTCACAAAAAAAGCACCTTATAAATGAAACTCCTGTATCTCAGTAAATGTATTTGGGCTTTTGGTACTTGAGAGACTTATGCTAGAAAACATCTAGAGGCTGATGAGGTCATACCTCAGCGGATTAAAGCACCAGCAAGCAAGCACAGGGGCCAGGGGTTCAATTCCCAGGTGTGCAGTATCAGCTCCACTCCCGGGGTGGCTGATATGGCAATTGAGACTGGGTGTGGTGATGCATGTCTGCAATCCTAGCTCTTGGGAGGTTGTAAACAGGTGGATCACTACAAGTCTGATCTAGTAGTGAGACCATGAACACCCTGTAGACCCTTCCCTAAGATACAAAAAAGAAAAAAAAATTAATGTAGTCCAATACTACAAATAGATTCATATTAAGCACCCCAGTTTTTACTAACATTTTAGCCTGTATTTTTAAAACAATAAAGCAATACCAGTGAAAAATATTTTCCAGTCATGTGCAGTTTGAAACCTACTGAGGAGATAGATATTCCACTAAAATGAAGCACTGATGTTCAAATATATTTCAAGTCAAACATCATTAAATATAAAATGTTTACACAAAACAAATCATAAGAACTTAAGTCATACAAAGCATAATTTTTCTGGGCCAGCAAGATGGCTCAGCGGTCTAAAGTGCTTGCTTAGAAAAGTTTAGGCAACCACAGGGACCACAGCTCGACCCCCAACACCACATGCTGTACCAGCCCCACCCCTAAGGCAGGATGAGCCAGCCATAACAAAAATAAAGTTTTTAAAAAATTAAATTAAATTTTTAAAAAGTATACTTTTTCTTATGCTAAATAAGTCAACTCCTAATAAAGCTATTTAGAGCCTACAAGACAAAAAGCACTCTCTTCATTCTGCCCAGTCCAGTTCAGAAGCATACAAAGAATGAATTCCAGCTTGAATGCAGCAGCAGCTCAACTGATAAAAACATTACTCAGCCTCAACTGCATAGAATCTCTCAGATCCTGAGAAACTAAATATTTGTTAAAATACCAGTATGCAGAAAGAGAAACTTCTGGGCCTATAGACAGGGAAGCAAACCTAGAAGTGTGTGATGGTGCTTTAAAAATCTGCCTCAGGAGCCAGGCATGGTGGTGCACACCTGTAATCCCAGCACTTGGGAGGCTGAGGCAGGAGGATCACTGTGAGTTCAAGACCAGCCTGGGCTACAAAAGTGAGCCCAAGGCCAGCTTGAACTGCATAGCAAGACCCTGTCTCAAAAAGACAAAAAAAAATCTGCCTCAGAGTAAGCCAGGCATAGTAGCACATACTTGTAGTCCCAACACTTGAGAGGCTGAGGCAGGAAGATCACCACAAATTTCAAGCTATATAGGCTATAGAGTGAGCTCAAAGATGTCTTAAACTATGTAGTGAAACCCGGTCTCAACAAAATTGCCTCAGGTATGTAGCTTGTACTAACATTGGAAAGGTTCTGGCTTCCATCTCCAACACTGTAAATTAATAAAACATTGTCTCAAATTCAACCTCATATAATGCCTCTTAATAGATTGTCAAACTATCATGCAGTTTCATCACAAATCTTAATGGTTTGTAAGATTCCAAGCCTCAGTACTTCACCATGCACCAGCACAGGGCAACCCCTGACTTCAGAGACAAAGAAAGCATACCCTTTCAAAACATAAGTTGCCAATAAAAATAGGTTGACCATCTTAGAAAACTCCCCAGTCTGGCTTCCCTTGAGACAAAAGTGGAAATGAATTGGTTTTGAGGGCATGTGTTTGGAGAAATATACTTTCTAAAGCAAGTGCTGGGGACAACCTGCTCGGAGGTCCCCTCTTCTGTCCCCCTCTCAGATAGAAGCTTTCTTTCCCCCCAATAAATACATTTTGCCCTTTAAAAAAAAGCAAGGGCCAGCGAGATAGCTCAGTGGAATAAGTGCGTGCCTGACAAGTGCAACGTCCTGAGTTCAATCCCTGGTACCACACAAAAAAAAAAAGCAAGTGAGGACCCACTTGGGACCCCACCTCCTGTCCCTCTTTTGGACAGGAACTTTATTTCCCTCAATAAATATGTTCTGCTGATTACAAATAAATAAATAAAAATAAAATAAAAATTAAAAATATAAAAAGCAAGTGCTCACTTAGAACCAGTCACCTATCACTGAAAACCAGGTCTTATGTTTACATGTTTATGAATACCAGAATTATGTATTTAAATGGGAGATTAAATGAAAGCTGATTATTTATCACTGATGAGATTTATCATTAAAAATTAAATTAAGGAAGATAAAATTTTTGTTATCTTTCAAATCTAGGTAATTTTGTTTGCTACTGTGGTCTGAGAATACTCACAATAAATTGAAGAGAATTTATGCCTTTGAAGTCTTCTATGTTCACATATTGTATGAGATTAAAGACAAAAAGAAAAAAAAGTCCAGGCGTAGTGGCATACAACTATAATCGTAGCACTTGGCATCACCCTTCTTTTTTTTTGTCTTTTTATTTTATTTATTTATTTATTTATTTATTTATTTATTTTTTTGAGACAGGGTCTCGCTATGCAGCTCAGGCTGGCCTTGAGCTAACTTTTTGTAGCCCAGGCTGGTCTCGAACTCGCACCGATCCTCCTGCCTCAGCCTCCCGAGTGCTGGGATTACAGGCGTGTGCCACCACGCCTGGCTATTTATTTTTTAATTTTTTGTTTCAGCACCTTTTTTTTTTTGTCTTTTTTTGACACAGGGTCTCACTATGCAGTTGAGGCTGGCCTTGAGCTTTTTTTTGTCTTTTTGAGACAGGATCTCCTTATGCAGTTCAGGCTGCCCTTGAGCTCACTTTTGTAGCCCAGGCTGGTCTCCAACTCACAATGATCCTCCTGCCTCAGGCTCCCAAGTGATGGCATTACAGGCATGTGCCACTATGCTCAGCTGAGATTAGTCTTTATATGTTGAATTCTTAGGCTTTTAAAATGTGAGCTTTAGAGACTGGGCATGGTGGCACATATCTGTAATCTCAGCACTTGGGAATCTGAGGCGGTGGATCATTGTGAGTTCGAGACCCGCCTGGGCTACAAAAGTGAACTCAAGGGCAGCCTGAACTGCGCAGTGAGACCCTGTCTCAAAAAGACATAAATAAATAAATAAATAAATAAATAAATAAATATAAATAAATAAGTAAATAAATAAAATGTGAGCTTTAGAGACTGGGCATGGTGGCGCACGCCTGTAATCCCAGCACTCGGGAGGCTGAG
Source organism: Myocastor coypus (assembly GCA_004027025.1). Lineage (NCBI taxonomy): Eukaryota > Metazoa > Chordata > Mammalia > Rodentia > Myocastoridae > Myocastor > Myocastor coypus. Next base: position 3,968 of record PVJA010052039.1, read on the forward strand.
GCAGGTGGATCATTGTGAGATCGAGACCAGCCTGGGCTACAAAAGTGAACTCAAGGGCAGCCTGAACTGCATAGCGAGACCCTGTCTCAAAAAAAAAAAAAAAAAAGGAATGTTTCAGTGACTTATTTAATTTGACTTTTTGCTCTTTTTGCTCAAAAGATAATCTAATTTGGTTTATGTTTGGGGCATTACACTCTGTTGAATTAGTTTTCCACGTAAGACTGATGCCTATAGCTCAACTTCCGCCTACTCAAAGTTATACTTTTTTGCCTTCCTTCTCTAATATTGCTATTTTTACTCATTTGAAACAAGTGAGAATTTATGTCTTTGCTGTATTTCACACATACTGTCAAAACAGTCCACTTACTTAAAAGTGGATATTAATAATGAGGCCTACCCATTGTATCAATTAAGATGATAAACAAATTACTTCACTAATTCATCTTTTACTTTGCAAAGCATCCAATGATAAAACTTAAGTGCTCCTTAATTTTTACTTGGAGGCATATATTAACATCTTTTCATTTTTCCTCTCCATGACCTTTTAATAAACATATTATTAGAAAGCCCAGTGAATCATCCCCCTTAATTCTATGCATGTTATATTCTCTAAAAGGCTAGCCTCATAGAGAAACTTGCCTTATAGTCTTTTTTTTTTCTGGTACTGGGTATTGAACTCAGGACTCTGCACTTGCCAGGCAAGTGCTTATTCTACTGAGCTATCTCCCTGGCTCTTATCTTATAATCTTAACATTGATTCAAAAACTGATCTTTAGCTGGGCGTGGTGGCACACACCTGTAATCCCAGCACTCGGGAGGCTGAGGCAGGAGGATCGGTGCGAGTTCGAGACCAGCCTGAGCTACAAAAGTGAGCTCAAGGACAGCCTGAACTGCATAGTGAGACCCTGCCTCAAAAAGACTAAAATAATAATAATAATAAATAAATAAAATTTTTAAAAAATAAAAACTGATCTTCATTTTGTCCATTCATTCCTGATCTGCTGGCATTATGGCTCTACATTAGTACTTGTTCGGCGTATTTTGATATTAAGAATAAAACATTTGAATAATTTTTTTTAAATTGGTATTATATTTGGTGCTAACTACTCAGTATTTTGCCTGCCATGAAATCTATAGCAGTGTACACACAAAAGAAAAAACACATAGGAAGTACAATACTTTTACATACATACATACATACATACATACATCAGTCTCCATGTTGACAAGTATTATTTCCTCACAAAATTCTAGTGAAAGACCGATACCAAATACAATTATATTCATTTCAAATTTTTCTACCTTAATAAGTTTAATTACAGGGGCCCAGCAGGATGGCTCACTGGTCTAAAGCACCTGCAGGCAGCTGCAGGGACCGTGGTTCGATCCCCGGCTGCACCAGCCCTGCCCTCAGGGCAGGCCGAGCCGGCCATAAAAATAAATAAATAAACAAACAAAAAGTTCTGAAACAAAAAGAAAAGAAAGTTGTTGCTTTGCCGGGCGTGGTGGCTCACGCCTGTAATCCCAGCACTCGGGAGGCTGAGGCAGGAGGATCTGTGCGAGTTCGAGACCAGCCTGGGCTACAAAAGTGAGCTCAAGGCCAGCCTCAACTGCATAGTGAAACCCTGTCTCAAAAAGGCAAAAAAAAAAAAAAAAAAAAAAAAAAAAAAAAAAAAAAAAAAAAAAAAAAAAAAAAAAAAAAAAAAAAAAAAAAAAAAAAAAAAAAAAAAAAAAAAAAAAAAAAAAAAAAAAAAAAAAAAAAAAAAAAAAAAAAAAAAAAAAAAGTTTAATTACATATTAAACATAAGTATTCTACAAGAAACCCAAGATATTTTATCTGCCTAATTCTTATGTTATTGAGTAACTTGAATAAATTTATGATTACTTCAGACCTCAGAAATGATAGTTGCATTGACACAGGACATATACATTTTCACTACAAATCTTAACGGGTACTCCTTTAGAAAATGGAATCATTTTTAATTTTTTTTTTTTTGTCTTTTTGAGACAGAGTCTCGCTATGCAGTTGAGGCTGGCCTCAAGCTCAATTTTGTAGCTCAGGCTGGTCTCGAATTTGCACCAATCCTCCTGCCTCAGCCTCCCAAGTGCTGGGATTACAGGCGTGCGCCACCACGCCCGGCTATTTTTAATTTTTTATGTATCTCACTAGACAGATTGGACTCATAGTGATACTGTTTTTCAGCCTTCCAAGGGCTGAGATTACAGGTGACTGCCACCATGCTCAGTCTGCCTGGGTGGGAACAACACTGCAGCACACCAGGGATCAAACCCCAATCCCTGGGTCTACCTAACCAGGCTCTTTAATCTGCTGAGCTATCTAGCCATCTGTTCATTTTTAGCTTCTTGAAGGTTAAGATATTCTCAAAATTAAGGAACATAGATAAAATATGTATTACATTCACTTGAGCATGTATTCATTTCCTATTTCTATTAATATATAATTGATGCATTAATATTATGAAAAAAATGTTGAAATACAAATGCCTTATGACCTTCAGGATTTTTTTTTTGCGACAGGGTCGCATTATGCAGTTCAGGCTGGCCTTGAGCTCACTTTTGTAACTAGGCTGGTCTCAAATGCGCACCGATCCCCCTGCCTCAGGCTCCCTAGTGCTGTGATTATAGGCGTGAGCCACCTGCCTCAGGCTCCCTAGTGCTGTGATTATAGGCGTGAGCCACCACACCGGGGCATGACCTTCATTTTAAAGAATATCAAATCCCTCACATTCAAAATGTTCATGACCACCACCACCACCCCTGAGATAAATCCAACTGCTTTTGTTTGGGATCCAAAGACAAACAAACAGGAGGGGGGGGATAAGGGCCACCCAGATAGCAGGACTAAGGTGCCTAATTAGGCATACGCAGGGACTGTGGTCCAGCCCCTAGCATGCCACTCAAGTCCCACCTCCAGGGTGTGCTGAGAGGGTGATTGTGATTGGCCATGGTGGTACACACCTATAATCTCAGCACATGGGAGGTAAAAACAGTAGAATCACTACAAATCTGATCTACATAGTGAGACCCTGTAGATCCTGCACTAAATAAAAAAGAGAGAAAGGAAAAATGTAGTTGTCAACAAAATACAACTAAACCACTTTAACAGTAGGCTGGATGAGGACTGGTCAAGCCCTTATGCCACTGGACATGGGGCAACACAGAGGTGGAATGACAAAGAGCCTCTAAGACAATTGGCTATTTTAAACCTCATACTGGATAGAATATAAGGACTGTCTTTACAACTGGTTCATGTGTAACTTGAAGTTAAAAAAAACTTATAAATTCCTACTGATTTTATAAATTGTTAGGCTGTCATCATTACCCAAACATTATTTTTCTTTTTTGTCTTTTTGAGACAGGGTCTTGCTATGCAGTTGAGGCTGACCTTGAGCTCACTTTTGTAGCCCAGGCTGGTCTAGAACTCCCACCAATCCTCCTGCCTCAGCCTCCCAAGTGCTGGGATTACAGGCCTGAGCCACCACACCCAGCTCCCAAACATTTTTAAATATCAATTTTTTTTGTCTTTTTGAGACAGGGTCTCACTATGCAGTTGAGGCTGGCCTTGAGCTCACTTTTGTAGCCCAGGCTGGTCTCGAACTCGCACCGATCCTCCTACCTCAGCCTCCCGAGTGCTGGGATTACAGGGGTGCGCCACCACGTCCGGCTGACTATCAATTTTCTTTACTCACTATCCAGGAAGCACCTGAAAGAGGCTACTTATGTATTAGTCATCTTTACATCATATCACCTAGAGCCATGTAGATAATAAATAGTGTTGATCTTGGCTGAGTAAAAGTGAGTCAATATAGAATGGCAAGGCCGAAGGTTGATTTAACACAAAATTAAATTTGCAATTTAATGAACATACTGCCTGAGAAAAAGGATTATCCCCATATTCCTACTCTCAGCAGTATGGGTTAAATTGCCTTCAAGAATAGTGCTCAGGGCCCGGCGGGATGGCTCAGTGGTCTAAAGCCCCTGCTTGGGAAAGCTTGGGCGGCTTCAAGGACCTCGGTTCGATCCCCGGCACCACATGCTGCACCAGCCCTGCCCTTGGGGCGGGCTGAGCCGGCCATAAAAATGAGTGAATAAACAAAGGTTCTGAGACAAGAAAAAAGAAAAAAGAATGGTGCTTAAAGGTGCTGATGTATCGGTTAGTTTCTTTTGAGTTGGCTTCCACATATGACCTAATATTTACAAACTGAGAGGGCTTGCACATGTAGAGCGAAACCTCTGATTAAAATTGATGAGCTGAGGCCACACATCCAGGGAAAGTAGCTAATGTCCATATTCAGTCCACATCACCGAGGTAACACAATCTACTTCAGCCCAGTATAAAAACAAGCACAGATGTTGATAGTGAGTGAAATGTCCTCTCTACTTGTAAGGGGTTAGACACAAGGGCAACTTATTTCAGAAACAAGGTCATGAAAAGTTTTAACTTCTGAAATCTGTGTTTATATGTACTTTTTCATTGTTACCACTTCATAACCAATGTTGGTCTATTAACATTGTCTTAGCATTAAAAATAAAGTGGCAAGCCACATGGTGAATCCCAGCATTCTGAGGCTGAGGCAAGAAGGTCATAAATTTAAGTCTAGCCTGTACAACTCAGCAAGATCCTGTCTCAAAAATTAGAAACAAAGAGTTGATAGTAGCTTATGCAGAGGCCCTGGGTTCAATCTCAGGTACTACAAAATAATAGTAATAATAATATTAATAAAGAATAGCAGGCACTATGGCACATGCCTGCAATCCTATAATTCTCAGAGGATGAGGTAAGATTACAAATTCAAGTTCAACCTGAGTAATTTATGAATTTACCAAGACCAGTCTCAAAATAACAACTACTACTACAGGGCTGGAAATGTAACTCAGTGCAAAGGCCCTCAGTTGAATTCCTAATAGCACAAAAATTAACAAATGTCTAAAGCTTGGCGTTGATATGATACATATATTCTTTTAAAGAACATAAGGAGATATAAAACTCAAGTAGAGCCAGTGAGGTAGCTCAGCGGTCTAAAATGCCTGCTTAGGCAAGCTTAGGCAACTGCAGGGCCCCACAGTTTGATCCCCAGCACCACATGCTACACCAGCCCCACCCCCAGGGTAGGCTGAGTCAGCCATAACATAAATAAAGTTAAAAGAAATTCCAGTTTCTTAGCCAGGTGTGGTGGTGCACGCCTGTAAACCCAGCACTTGGGAGGCTGAGGCAGGAGGATCAGTATGAGTTCGAGACCAGCCTGGGCTACAAAAGTGAGCTCAAAGTGAGCCTCAACTGTCTCAAAAAAAAATTCCAGGTAGGTTGTCTCCTCCCTCAAATAAGGAAACATGAATTCAAAATTCAATTAAGTTGGTACAAAATAAAGAATATCTGTTATCTCCTGAGAAAGGATTTTTAAATGTATGGGTGTAAAACAGTTACACTTTCATCTACCCAGGATTAGTAAAGCAGTATGATAAACCAAAGAAAAAGATTATCCATAAATTTTGAAAAAGATAGGAAATAACATATCAGGGCATCTCTACAGGATAGAAAACAGACAAGATTTTGGCAGACATAAGCATTCCAATAAATGATAAGGCAGGAAAACTTTTCCAAGCCTTATCCCAATAAGGATGCAATATTATCTCAATTTAGCCACCATTGCTATAAACAAGCAAATTTGCATTCTAATTGGGTACTCCAAGTCTTATGAGGTTTGTCAAAGAGAAATTGCTTCTTAATCTGGGGGCAGGGTATACAACTATGTTGAACAATGTTCTACCCTGAGGGGCCCAGCTACAAGATCCAGCTGAACAATCTTTTGTCACTATCCACTTCACCTTTGTCACCAACCTCTAACTGTAAAACACATCACCATAATCTCTTACATGTCTATATTCACCTGCAAAACAATATTACAACACATATAATAGTAAACAACCAAAGGAAGATGGCTGAGATACTAGATTAATAATAACAAGGTTATTAGGAAAAAAAGCCTTTATCACTAACTAAATTCACAGCTCATCTTTTGACTCCTCAGATTATTTTTCTTACTAAAATAGATCCATTTGAAGAGAAACACATTCTTTGGGGAATAAGATGAGAGCACAAATTTAGAAGTTTTGAGAACCTTTTACTATTTTACTTTAACAGAACCCATGAAAAACTTTGAAGTTTAATCTGATCAAGCCTGTTTATATAGGGGCATAAAAAGAAATTCAAGTATTTTTACAGGAACAGTCAACAAAAATCCAGAATGTGCACAGAAATTTTACAAAACAAAACAACTAGATTTCCTTAAATAATTAAAAAACTAGGGCTAGAGCTCGATGTGGTGGCACTTGCCTATAATTCCAGGACTCAGAAGGCTGAGGCAGGAGGACTAATGTGAGTATGACAGCAGCCTGGATTACAAAGTGAGTTCAACATCAGCCTAAACTACACAGTAAGATCATGTTGCAAACCTCAGCCACCCCAAAATAAATACATAAACCAAGGATAGGGCTGGGGATATGGTTTAGTAGTAGAATACTTGGCTTATTACATGAAAGGCCCTTGGTTCCATCCACTGCATCAAAAACAAACAAAAAATCAGGATTTAATTTAAAGGGTAAATGCAGGAGGAGGGGAGTTTGTAGAAGAGACAAATAATGACCAGAATCAACATACAAATTTTGTTTGGTGCCTAACACAAGCAAACCAAATTAAACTTTCCAGATATGATCACACTATGGTGGCCATATACATATAGTTTATTTGTTTAAAGATCACTTAACTTTTAAGGATTCATATACAGGTAGTTATAGATACAATGAGAATGTGCCTGGGATTTGCTTCAAAGTAACTAGGGGGTGGGGAAGAGTAATTGAAGTACAGATAAAAGATTAGCCATAAACTAAAGCCAGATGATGATAAAGGAAAGCCATTATACTATTCCCTATACTTGTGAATGTTTGGAACTTACCATAATGAAAAGTTAAAAAAAAAAACACACAAATACCCCCACACGTACAAAGCAGGGCACTGCTGCATGCCCTGGAGTAAGGGGACAGAATTCCCAGTCAAGCTTCCAGCTTCATTAACTAGACAAAATTGTCTAGGGTTCCACCAGAAAACGACAAGTCTGGGTCCTGGAAGATAGCTCAATAGAATAAGCACATGTCTGGCAAGTGCAAGGTCCTGAGTTCAATCCCCGGTACCACAACAAGAAAAAAAATAAAAGGAAAAAAAATAAAAGACAAGTCCATTTACCGACTTAGCTTATACCATTACACTAAAAAAGGACATTATGCTGCCTGTTTAGTTACTTACCAGGTACTTTTTAACATCCACATTTGCTACCTGACTTTAACTTGAATTTAAGAAAAATTAAAACAATTTTCAAAGCTAATTGGATTTTAGCATCTAGTTTATTCAGCATAACCACAGAGGCATCATCTTCATGCTGTCACACACAAATACAAACAGATAAAGAACATAATATCCATTTTCAGCCCAAGTACATTCCTTCTGAGACTCATTTATATGTCTTCATGTGCCAGAGCCCATCATTTAAATAATGAATATTTTCAATCCCAATTCCTTTGTTGACTTTTTCACTGTAAAAAAGGAAAAATACAAGTAAATGTATTTTTATTGGTTTACACATGGTAAAAATAATTTATACGGCTGGGCGTGGTGGTGCACGCCTGTAATCCCAGCACTCGGGAGGCTGAGGCAGGAGAATCGGTGCGAGTTCGTGACCAGCCTGGGCTACAAAAGTGAGCTCAAGGCCAGCCTCAACTGCGTAGCGAGACCCTGTCTCAAAAAGCCAAAAAAAAATAATAATAATAAAAAAATAATTTATGCTACATTTCTATTTTATAATTATTGAGCTATTTTAGAGAATTTATTGCTATCATATATATTGTGTATATTAAGCTACATTGCTGTTTTAGTTTATGGTTTATTTGTTTTTAAGACAGGGTCTCACTATGATGTAATTCAGGCTGTCCTTAAATTCACTATGTAGCCCAGGCTGGCCTACAACTTAGTGATTTCCTCTCTCCCAAGTGTTTGGATTACAGGTATGTGCCACCATGCCTAGTCACTTCATGTGTTAAAATGACTTTAATAATAGCTATTGGGTTCATACAAGCAGAGTAATGACAGTACAAGACCATCCAAATACCAAAGTATAAAACTATGCCCGGCTACAACTTTGCCTCTTTAAAAGCTAGCAACAAAATATTTTCTCCCTCTATTTAAGTCATACTACAAGCTGGGCGTGGTGGCACACGCCTGTAATCCCAGCACTTGGGAGGCTGAGGCAAGAGGATTGGTGTGAGTTCGAGACCAGCCTGGGCTATGAAAGTGAGCCCAAGGCCAGCCTGAACAGCATAGCAAGACTCTGCCTCAAAAAGACAAAAAATAAAAAATAAATCATACTACATAAAAACTGCTAAAGTACCACATACAAACATGCATACATACATACATAATAGCTGTCCTAGCAATGAGTTGTCAGAGTGCTTAAGAAAGCTCAGTGTGTAAGCCGGGCGTGGTGGCTCACGCCTGTAATCCCAGCACTCAGGAGGCTGAGGCAGGAGGATTGG
>PVJA010052040.1:0-12560 GCA_004027025.1 Myocastor coypus
TTTTTTTTTTTTTTTTGTGGGACCAGGGTTCGAACTCACGACCTTGCACTTGCCCAGCAGGCACTTGTGCCTCGGAGCTAACTCCCCAGTCCCATATCCGTTCAAATTTAGTATAGAATGTTTTGTCATAGTATTGTAAATTTGCTGTTGGCCTATCTTACCAATTCAAAATTGCTAGAAAAAAATTAGAAGTAGAAAAATCTTCAATCTTCTGTGCTCAGCCTACTCCAAATTGATATGTTCACCTTACCACGTTGCCCAAGTCTGAAAGCTATGAACTATTTTGCAGCCAATAGGAATGTAAACAACAAAGAGGACCGTACAATGTGGAAATGTATGTACGTGCAGTCTATAAAGTGAAAACAATTTATACAAAGCAATTTTAGCTGCACTTGCCAAACTCTGCTGATGCCTGCCTTGACTGAGAGGAATTCCTGGCCTGGTCCTGTGCTGGAGTAAACTGATAACTGTTAGGTGATGACCCTCAGGACTTACCAAGCTTTGCTGGTCATATGTATCTTAAAGGTGTCTGCTTTCTAAAACTCGACCAGCATACCCAATTCCGTGGGGAGATCCACATAGAGCACGTCTCATCACTGATTTTCCTCAAGCTGAACTTGGTGAGGTGTGATCAGCCTTGAAGAGAGATATTCGCCATGGCTTGAACCAGCCGTGGTGGTGGACGCCTACCGTCCCAGCACTAGAGATCGAGGCAGGGCTATAGAAGCAAGCTCCAGACCAGCCAGAACTACAAGGCGAGACTCTGTCTACAAAAATAAAAATAAAAATAAAAGCCTGAAGTGGCAGTACTAAAGGGCAGCTCCGCATTCCAGACAAGATGCTGCATTTCAGATCCATGCCTGCTGGCTGGCGCATAGTAGGTTCTTCTCCAGAGAGCTACTTCAGCTCTGTTTGTCCAGCTTAATGAGCTCTAACTCGGTACCGAATGTTACTGGAAATGCTGGTGTTCCCAAGGTGGATCCAGTGCAGCAGCTTCTCTAAAGGAAATGCCATCCTGATAAGTGCGGCAGATACATGTTTTGACGGAAGGCCAGGAAGAACCTATTTCCACATAAGTGCCTGTTGCTGTACAAAAACTCTGAATTTTAGGACAATTACTTCAGCACAAAATTACCGGAACAGGCTGGATGTGGCAGCCCACGCCTGTAATCCCAGCCCTTGGGAGGCTGAGGCAGGAAGATCATTGTGAGTTTGAGATCAGCCTGAGCTACAAAAGTAAGCTCAAGACCAGCCTGAACTGCATAGCGAGACCTCAAAGAGAGAGAGAGAGAGAGAGAGAGAGAGAGAGAGAGAGAGAGAGAGAGAGAGAGACTAAACAAAAAATAAATTCTTATGAAATTCGAAACAATATGAATTGATAATTTTTTTTCTTTTTTTTTTATAGCTGCCTCCGCCTGCCCTGGGGGTTGGGGGTGGCATAGCATGTGGTGCCAGGGATCATACTGCAGTCCCTATTGTTGCCTATTGTTTCCTAAGCAGGCTCTTTAGAACACTGAACTGTCTTGCCAGCCCTCATGAATTGATAATTTCATGAAAATGTTATTGAGGGAAAACTAATAATGCAGCCTTGTTAGGAATGAGAATTATGCCATCCAGTTGCCGCCTCATGCCATTTTGTTCAGTGTGGCTGCTTGGCATTTTGAAGCAACGGACTGCTGCCTTTAGAGGCAAAGTTTGGCTGTTTGGGTAGTGAGAGATTTTCTTTTTTATTTTGGAAAATCATCTGTAGCAATGTGGTGACTCTGATTTTTATGTAAACTACTAAGCAAGAGGTCTGATAAGACGTGCCCCTGGTCAGGGTTGCTCCCACTGCGCGGCTGGTACCTTGCTTTCTTCCCCACTGCGCGCCTCTCTTTCCTCTTCGTCCCTTCTCCCCCGATGAGCTCTTCCACCATATGAGTAGCAATTTCCCCACCTCTGAATCTTAGCCTGGAAGTACTGAAACCTCTTTCAAAAAGTCTCATAGAAGAGTCCTGTTTGGGAAGTCATTTGAAAAATGTCAGGAACAGCCCTTTGCCCTGTCTCCCTGGTATTCTGAGAGTTGCCAGCTAACCTTGCTGCGGTCCCGGAGCAGACCACAGCCCCAAGAACCAAACTGTACACCCTTGTTCGAGGTCCCCTGCTGCAAATCAGAGTAAACAGCACAGATCAAAACAGGCTTTCTGAACTCCCATTTCAGCCTGTTGAGCCGCCCCTATGGAATGTTTGGGATTCTATTAATACAGAAGACTTACAGCTGCCGAAGAAAGTGTGCTTTCAGTCCTGAAAAGGTGGCTGCTTTATTTTCAAGAGGCAAAAAATGATAGAAAATTTTTGTCTACACTAAAGTGAGTTGAAATGTCATAATGTTTACTTTAAATAAGTGAAAGGCTATTTTACAAGCTGTAATTTGAAAATGTATAGACTTAGATGTATAGGTTGGTAAATGTGAAATGTTAGGGTACTTAGCAAAATGCATATCTGAATACATGTGAAATCTCCATTAGTGATTTCTGGCATTCGTTGCTCATGCTTTGTAAAAACTTACAGTGATCCCTACAATGTCATAGAGTCATTGCAGCTAAAAATCACAACCGTACCCTGCTTTCTTCAGGCCTGCCTAGACCTCTGTCCCTAAAATATCTCAGTGGTACATTTCACCAAGGCTTTCATTCACCTTCCATTCTGCATTCCAGTAGGCCTGTCCTGCCATCCGAGGCCAAAAGTCGTATTTCATCTAAAAATCTGCCATGGTATAACTTTTCTACCCTTACTATATATATATTGCTTATGATATTGCTGTTATCTTACCTCCTTGGCTAGTCTCACTGGCTTCTCATATGGTAAGACCACAGTTGTCCGCGCCCAGACTTATCATACCATGTTACAGCCTTGTTTTTAACTGCCATTTATTGAATTAGCATTTGGCCTGAGTCAAGGATTACTGAGGACCCTGGAAAACTATTGACATTCACAGGAACTACATTCAGATCTCCACTCTTGTATGAAATGATGTCTACATGACTTTTACAGTGCACAGAGTCCCTCGCCAAACTCTCAAACAGGTAATTACAGCGTCTTCAAATATGTGGTACTGGAAATAATACACAGATGACTGCAAGAATACCAAGTGTTACCAGAAGAAGCATATTCCAGGGTTATGTATGTATAAGAAAAAGAATTCATAGAAATAAAAGCCTTTGGCAAATTTATTTTCAGAGTTCATAGGCAGTGGTCTTTTTAAGAAAAGCACAGAGAAGTATTAGTTGCAGACTTACACATACTTTTAAAAAATAATATATTGATGGGCTAAGTTTTTGTTTACTCAACACTCAGATGATCTGAGGCACTTCTAATCATTTTTCTAAATACAACTTTTACATTACAGAAGTCATGTACACATTATTTCATACAGAAAGAGTAATGAGCTTAAGACATAATATACATCACTGTGTAAAGAGTAGGATCTAGTTTCTTACTTTGAAGTAATCTTTGGCAATGTTTTATTTATTGATGGAGAAAAGAAGACAGAAATGCCAGCCCTGCCTCCGCGTTTTCTCTTGCAAGACCTTCACTAGCTAGCCTTCCCCTGCAGACGTTAAATAGTAGGTTCATTTAGAATTTTATCTTGAGTTTTCCATAAAAACGGTTTATATACTAAAGTAATTTTAAGTTTCAGTTCTTTTTCTGTCTATGCTCTGGGCTATGAGCTCTTTTAAGAACAGATAACACAGCTTGTTCACTTCAATGTTATGGCCAGTAGTAGATTCAGGGGACTAGAGTTATAGAAATAAATAAGCTCATGGAATGTAAAACCAGAAGAAACTGGCCAAGTGCCAACACAAGGCCTTTGATGATAAATAAAGATCAATAATGGTCCCAGCCTTGCTCTAGTGCAGCAGCCACATGTGTGTGAGGTCTCTCTTTTAAGACAAAAGATGTTAATATAGGAGGTTTTTTATATAAATAAAACATCACTACCAAGGTTTAATTACAGATTTGACATTAGTGATAAAGAAGCAAGTTTGGGGTTACCCTTTGTATGCTCAGCCTCCAAAGGTCCCCACCATGGGTCTACAGAAACTGGAGCAATCAGGAGGAAGCCCACGCACCAGGGCAGTCTACTGTTGGTAGGGCTGAATTCCAGTTCTACTGAAGGAATAAATGAAATGAGAGAGAGTATATGCCCTTCAGATTACAGATCCTGCCTTCTCCCGTGAGCACCTCGCATTCCTAAACTTGCAATCCTGGGCACATTTCTAATCACTGTACATCTGGGCTCAGTGAAGAGCTGGATGGCTAAGCCACCCCACGAGACCCACTCAGAACAGTCTCTCTGGCCAGGCAAATGAGACATAGACTGGGGCATTAGGCCAAGTGCTTACCGAGTCGTCATGTTTCTCAAGTGGAGTAGCACATAGTTTGGTGCCCTACATTCGCTACGTACCACGTCATGTTCTCATCCTGAGTGTTCTAGTGTATGCTTGACTCAAGTAGCGTCATTTGGAGATCTGATTGTCTCACCTTAGAGAGCAGGTGACTACAGCATCCCCAAAGATTTTATGCCTCCTGAAAGCCAGTTGTTCTTTGTAATGTGGAAGAAGTGACTTGAAAGCTTTTTGTTGTTGTCATTTGTTTTCTTTTTACAACACTGTATCTCTTTCGTTTCTGAAATTCACTGGTGCTTTTAGTATTTTTAGAATTCACATAAATGTATCATTATATGCACTCCATTCCTTCAATGTTACCATCCAACTTCAGTTTTATGTGACCTTTCTCCCCCTAAATGATGCATATAGACTTGTGAAGAGTGGGTCTCTTGGGGGTTTCACCCTAATGAGGGTGGCCGAGTGACTCAACTGTCACCTGAAGCCTCAGCCGTGTTGTGGACACATAGAAGCCATCCTCTGATGGTGTCACACCCGTATGCAGGTCACTATAGCTGGATGTTCCAGTGAAGGTGCTCAGATCAGAGGGGAAGTCGGTCTAGGCAGGAGTCGCCAGCACAGGGGTTCTCTGCCGTTGGCAGCCACAACACACACCACCTATTTCAGAGTCCTCTTTCTTTGCAAAAATGTAAATGTTCCCTCACTCTAATTTCCTTTTCCCTCCACAGCCAAAAATCAAGTGACTGACGTCACTGTGTAATCATTGGATAAAGACAGAGAAGGCTGAGCTCTGTGCCCTTTTGCGTCACCTTCTCTTGCCAAGTCTTTCTTATCTCTTGCGAGGAATGCTCACAGTGTGAGCTGTTCTAGGCCGCAATCTTCCAAGCTCCCATTATGTCAAATGAAGACTTGCATATACATTAAGTAAGTAAATATGTAAATTCACGATTCATTTCCATGACCGGTTCTTTAAGATTATTACTCTACAATAAGCCAGGGTGGAGTCTTGCTTAGACCAGCTCGCATTGCTGGCTGCCAAGCCCCACTTGGAATGTCTGGCCTTACAAATTCACATGTTGTGCAGTTTTTTCTATGTCTTGTATTTAACCCACAAACTAAATATAGTTGAAAATAGCAGCAAGTCTGTTTTAAATTAGATGACACACTTTGGATGTTAATAAAGACCATAGCAAAAGCCTAGGCTTACATAGTAGAGTCTTACAATGAGAACTGATAAGAGGAATATTGTGTTGGATTTCCAAATACCATAATTCATGTCTTTCAGAACTCAGTAAAATACATAGGGATTATCAAACAAGCTGAGATTAAACTCAAATTCACAAATTTAACTCGTGCATAATATTCTTAAACAACAAATACCAATATCATCTTGATTTTTCAAAAACCAGTTTATATTACTATTAATTATATAACAGATGTCTGATGAGTTTATATAAATACTACAGTAATAAGTAGTTGTTTTATGCCATAGAATGCCAGGTTAAAATACAGTAGTCTGGAGAAAAGAGGAAAAAAAAAAAAAAAAAAAAAAAAAAAAAAAAAAAAAAAAAAGATAAGTTAACGAATCCAACAGTGCATGATTTCGCATTAGATAACATCACAGTTAACTCAACAAATTAACTTTCTGGAATTGCTATACTTTCTTGGGGAATTTTACATAAATAAGAACAAGCAAATCAAAGCCAAAGGATGCGTACACACCTGTGCTGGAGGCAGAGGAAGAAGCCATGGTACTGGAGATTCAGGATCCCCAAGGGTATTGATGGCGACACCACCCGCGACTTCTGGGAGCTTCGCGGCTGCCCGCAGTTGGTGGCTAGATCTGCGGGCAGGGGTCGGCGGAGGAAGCGAAGACCGGCGGGCTTTCTCCAGCTTGTGCCCATGCCGCTCCAGGAGCCCAGCCAAGGGAGCATATGTTTGTGTCATGGGATGTGGCTTTTTTCTTCTCTTTGTCTGTGACTGTGTAGATGTTGTCTACCATTGCTGAGAAGTACAATATCACAAATGCAAGGCAATATATTTTTATTTGGAAGAAACCTTTGGCTATTAGAAAAAATTCCCAGGATTTCTGCTACTTATGCAAAACCATCTACATTTTAGTTTCTTTGTTTTCATTTGTGTATTTGGTACAAGGTCTCACTATGCAGCTCGGACTCCTGCTAATCATCTTGTTTTTTAGCCTCCTCAGTACTGGGATTACAGGTGTGGGCCACCAAGCCCTGAACTTGGTTGCTGGGCTCAGTGTGCCCTGAGGGCAGGGCGGGAGCTGCATGTGCAACTGTGGATTAAACCCTGGTCCCTGAACTTGCCAAAGCAGGCACTTTGTCCATTGAGCTACCTCGCCGGCCCTTTCTAGGTCTTTTTTTTTTATTGTGTAGAAGTGTATAGAAGAAAATAAATAATAAACTGAATTTTAATTATTTTTAAATATTGGATCTATTTTTTAACTCACAAAAAGATCTTTAAGATATTGTTTATAAAAATATCTGTCCAAGTAAATGCTTCCTGGACATGTTCTTTTTCTGTTATGAAATTTAGTTGTTAAACCATAAATTCAAGATCAGTATGCTAATGTCCTAGATGACCATGGGAGACAATATCGATTCTGCGATTATTTCCTAGTTAAAGAACATCCCAGGAAAATGTAGTCAAAGGTAAAAAATAAGAACAGACCCTTAGCATAGAATATTGTGGTCTTTCATAAGCCTATAGATGGCCTTTTCTAAAATTTCACACAAAGATTATTTAAAGTAAGCCTTAGAGGTTAGTAAAATTAGTATAAACAGTAAAATTATAGTTTCCCTGTTTTAGGCATTATTTTTACTTTCTGCTGACTGGTCTGTACATATTCTAGACTGTCTAAAAATATCTTGGGATTGATTTATGCAGTCCTTTATAAATTATTTGTGCCTCAGGTGTCTGTGTAGCAGCATACCGCTACATCAAGACTAAGGCATATTCGTTTCTTTCCAGTTGCCTAAAGTTTAAAGGGACATTTACTTGCTAAAACTGTAGTACACATGACTAGGTAAATGCAATGTACATAATGCAATAGTGCTAGCAGGAGGATGTGAAGAAATTAGGGAACTTTTACATTTTGAGACTGGAAATTGAACTGAGACCTTAGGCTTGCCAGGCCGGCACCTTGCCAGTGAGCAATTGTCTTAGCCCCTTAGGAAACTTTTCTTGGAGAAAACAGTCAGGACTTGTGCTTTGTCATTTTCATGAATGTGTATTGATCGCACTGAATATTGAGTTACATTGTGGCATTTTCAGAGGGGATCTGGAGCATGCAGGGTGTCTGGCCAGAGCTGGCTGCAGCATTCCATGCACACATAGGACGTAGTGCAACCAGCTGGCCCACTGCTGCTCACTCTCCTCCTTTCCCATCCCTCACTCCTTCTTCATATCTAATAATAGATGTAGCATTTTTAAGACAGCTCTTTTTACCCCTAAATTCTACATATCAGAAATACATGTGATGCTTGGCTTTCTGAGTTTAGGTCATCTCACTCAGTCTGATGATCCCCAGCTTTTATTTTCTTGCAAATGGCATTATCTAGGGCACAAGACAGACCATACTCCCCAAATATATAGATATAAATACACATAGATATAGACATAGATATAGATATATAGATAGAGGCACAGACACAGAGATAGATAGATAGATAGATAGATAGATAGATAGATAGATAGATACAGAGACAGAGACAGAGACACGGATCTCAATTCATGCAGCAATGGACACATAGCCTGATTTCGTAGCTTGGCTAACATGACTCACCCTATGATAAATACAGTCTCCCTATAGTATGCTGATTTTTATTCCTTTGGGGATATATCAAGAAATTACATAGTTGAATCTTAGTATTGTACTTTTAGACATTTTTAAGGTGCTTTATTTATTTATTTAATTTATTTATTTCTAGATGCAGACTCTCCCTACTGATCCTACAGTGGTGCTGCTAGTTCACACTTCCATCGAGAGCACGCAAGGCTCTATTTCTCCTGCACCCTCACCAGCATTTGCTACTCTTTGGGTTCTTGGTGACAGCCATTATGACTCAGGTGAGAGAGCTTCAGGGCGGTTCTTATTTGCATTTCCCTAATGACTAAAGATGCTCAGTATTTTTTCCAAAAGATGTTGGCTGTGTGTGCCTCTTCTTTTGTAAAGTGTCTGTTCTACTCATTAATCCATTTGTGATTGGGTTATTTCTTGCTTCGGTGTTTTCTGGGTTCTTTATACATTCTGCATGTTAACCCTTAGTCAGAAGATACGTGGGATAAATTCTCCTGTTCTGTCTGTCATCTCTTCACCCTCTTAATTGTTTCCTTTGCTGTTCAGAATGATTCATTTTTTTGTAATCATCCTTCAAAAATATGTCTTTTTTTTTGTGGTGGGGAGAGTTCTATATGGTATTCAGGGTCTCACTACTAGATCGGATTCATAGTGATCCTCCTGTTTACAACCTCCCAAGAGCTGGGATTACAGGTGCGCACTACCAGGCCCAGTCTCAATTGCCCTCTCAGTGTGGCCCAGGGGCAGGGCCAGCACGACAAGCCTGGGAATTTAACCCTTGGCCCTGTGCCTGCAAGGATATGTCTTAGAATACTTCCCTACACCTTCTTCTAGAAGTTTCAAAGTTTCATGTTTTACATTTAGGTCTTTGATTCATTTTGAGTTGATTTTTTTAATTCAGGATGAGAGACAGGGATTTACTTCCAATCTTCTGCATGTGGATATAAGCTCTTTGATAGATTCTCCACCATGGAAAACCTATCAGCCACCTCAGCAACACTGTCTAAACAGGCTATATTTTCTTGAACATAAGTTTTTGGAAGCTTTGTCAACAATCAGATGAGTGTAGGTACAGGGGTAGTTACACTGATAACTTTCTTCGGTGTCCTCTATTTCTCTGGTCTATATGTCTGATTTTCATCAGTATGGTGTTGTGTTTCTGTGACTGTGTTGTGTGTTTTATGACAGCTTCAGCATTCACGTTTTGCTCCAGGCTGCCTTGTCTACTCTGGATCTTGGCTACCCTGAGTCTCTGATTGAACCCCAATAAATGTAGCCACATACTAGAAAATGTTATGTTGTTAACCCACCTACGCTGTTGACCTCCCCCTTCCCAAGGACATGGATCTTAATAGATTATATTGCTTCACTGATATGTGTCACTTAAAATAACCTGGGCAGAAACACGAAAGTCAAAGTAACAACACAGCACCTAAAGGAATTCCTTGGTCTTACAAATGAGGTTGCTATTTAGAACACAGCCACGCAGCCTAAGGAATTAGAAAAAGGTCAGCTGGGTCGAATCAGTAACTGAAATTAAACATCAGTGATCAACTGCTCCACAAAACTCGACAGATCTACTCTTGCCAAGTTTCCTCTATAATATCCAAGATCAATTCTTCTTCAGCACCCCAACTAATTTAGTGCTACTGGGTAGCATTAGCTGAAAATAAAGCAGTGAATGTGCCAAATCATCACTGAGAGAGTATTTTAGAAAGGTCAAAATGCAAAAAATAATTAAAGTAAAATTAATCTGAATTCACACATAAAAATTTAGAAAATCTCGAAGCAGATGCAAAGGAATGTTGGAAAAGCAAATACACCGGGATTGCAACTTTTATTTCTCAACTTATTAAAGCTGAGCTACACACTCCCCCGGAGATGCTTTTCTACACCAAGCAGCCTCACATTTTTCTCCTCCAGGAGGTTATGTGTGTAGGTAGAGCTGCTTCCTCAGTGAGCAAGGTCTCATGTCAGGAGACCCTGGAGTGCTTCATCCTAGCTTTTGTGCTTCTGTAACAAGTTCGTTTTAGAAGCATAGATGTCGATGCCTTCAAAGCAGTTGACAAATTGGGTCTTTGGCCAACATAGCAAACATTCTTCACAGGAGCACATTATGGTCATAATGAAAGTCCTTGGCAGCATGGTGGCCCTCAGAGTGGCTGCCTTCTCTGGGCTCCTGAGGTGGGCCACACAACTGGGCAGTCAGTCAGCTCCTTCTTAGCCATTCTATAAATACTTATTGACTCATCAGCCATGTGTGGTTTATTGTTTGTTAAGTGCTTACCCTCTCTAAGTCATTTTTCTTCAAATGGAATGTAAGCAATATGAAGAGCATTGTTTTCTCTGTTGCTTTGTTTACGCCTTAGGGTTCTCTTCTGAAACATTTAGAAAAGGAGCTGAGAAAGGCGCCCTTTTTATCTTTCACCATGAATGTTTTTTTACATGAACTTCAGAGGAAACGTTGATTTAAGTAATTTTCATGAGAACAAAGGTGTAATTCCAGGAAATAGTCAGTTGTAGCTTGTAATTATAAAACATTTCAATGCCTCCATAAAATGGTTTGAAGTTTGAAAAGAAAAGATATCCATGCTGGAAGTAGCACAGGCAGGATCTAGAGGTGATCTGTGAAAACCCACATATCCCAGGAGAGGAAACCCCGAGGAACACTGGAGATGAAGGAAAAGAGGAGGGAGCCAAGGGCTTGCTGTGAACTTGGCTTTAAGGGACAGGCAACTGAGAAGCCACTTTGTGTGCCTGAGAAGAACTTGCCTGGAGTTGTAATCAAGTGTTTTTCTCCTTAAGTGATGTAAAATAAAGATGTTCACATTTACAACAGAAAAGGAGCCTTTATAGTTAAATGGGCATTACCTGATTCAGTTCACAGAAATGGAGATGGGCCAATGCTAAGTGATTTGCCTAGCTCCTGACCTTGTGAAAACCCCCTCTGTCCTCAGCCCGGACACACAGAGGCTTAACTGGTGGGCCACTAGGATAGTTACTAGTCCTGCTAGACCTCACCAAGGTAAAAAGGGTGGTGCTGAGTGCTAGTAAAAGTGGTGCTTGGGAGACTGACACAGGAGAAGCATTGCAGGTTCAAGGCCAACCCGGGCTACAAAGTGAACTCAGGTCCAGCCTGAACTGCATAGCAAAACTCTGTCTCAAAAAGAGAATAAATAAATAAATAAAGTGAAATACAATAAAACTATGTATGTTGCACTCTTATGTATTCCAACAAGTAGAAGAAAAATTTCCCAGGATGTATTAGATTAAAACTTTTCTTGTTTTTGTTTTTGGGGGTTCTAAAATTTTTTTTAATTAATTATTATTATGTCTGGCTCAGCCTGCCCTAGGGGTGAGGCTGGCACAGCATGTGGTGCCAGGGATCAAACTGTAGTCCCTGTTGTTGCCTAAGGTTTCCTAAGCAGGTGCTTTAGATCACTGAACCATCTTGCAGCCCCCCTTTTGTGTGTGTGTGTGTATGTGTGTGTGTCTGTGTGTATGTGTGTTAATCTAATAATGATAAAATGCCTGCTTAAAAAAGCCAAGAGGATAATAGAATAGAATCTACAGTAAAGGAATCCAATTTGCTTATTCCTGCATTTTGAATTTTGCACAAAAAGCATACACTAATTGTTATAATGTGATTAGGCCTATAATGATTTTCATTGTCTAGGAAAGCCAACATTGACCTCTTGTGCTATGTGCAATTCTACAAAGTGACCACTGACTTGCTTAGTTACTATATAGATATAAACATATATTTCAGGGAAAGTGAGCTTACGTTTGCACATGAACAAGTTAATTTTTTGGTAAAATCAGCCTTTTGTTCCCTTTGTTACAAAAGTCATTTAATTGTCATTAGCGGTGGACTATCATCCTTGGAAAATATAATACTTTCATCCTGTGGAGTATGCAAGATTTAAAATAATTTATATTTATTGCATAGTTAATTATGTTCTAAGTAATTTATGAAGCACTGTGCATAGATTTACCAATTAAATCCAGTGATGTCACTCTGAAAGCAGTGTTATTTATTCTGTAGTTTTATGGCTGAGGAAGCTAAAAACTGGGGATGTTGGTGAATTATTCATGTTTAGGGCAAGGAAGGGCTCGGGCCACCACTCCTGGGCTTCATTCTCCAGTACCCATGTTCTCAAGCTGCGAGGCCTCCTATTTGTAATTTGAAGAATATGTGAATGACTTTGACCTCTTAGCCAGCTATCTTTCTTTATTCCCCCTACTTCTAATCGGGTGAAATTTGGGATCCTCTTTAGTTCTCTGTACTGTTACAAGTTACCTCATAGTTACAAACCACGCATGAACATTTTGGGTGATTTTCATTGGCT
>PVJA010052041.1:0-12559 GCA_004027025.1 Myocastor coypus
AAGAACAGTTATTCCTGCTTTTTTCCTGGGTTACTCTTGTATGGAGTATTGTTTTTCCATCCTTTCAGTCTATGAATTTAATTTTCAGTTAAATGTTTTCTTTTTGAATATTTAAATTTTTATTTTAAATAAAGAATACAAGAGTAACAAGCTGGAGTACATATAGTACAGAATTTCAAAACAAGAACAAAAATTTAACTATGGTTGTATATTTTTACCATCAAATGTTTAGATTAATAGACATAGGTATGTAAGATTGATCAAAAAATTAAACATTAACACTTTCAATAAACATTAATTTTTACATGTTTCTTACACACAGTGTATTGGTGGACTTTGTTCCTTTTTTTTAAAGAATTTTTTATTTTACTTATTTTTTTTCTTGTTTCAGAACCTTTGTTTGTTTATTCACTCATTTTAATGGCTGGCTCAGCCCATCTCGAGGACCTGGGTATAGACTACTGGGCTCTGGGTATAGACAGCACAAAGTCAAAGGGGGGCTGTGATCCGAGAGACAGAAGATGCCCCAATCCAGGGAGCTGCTCTGATATCTGAAAATCTGTTCCTGCATAGAGATCCTGGGAAAACCAATTCCAAAACTGTTTTTTAGTTCCTGACAGTTCAGTGTGAATTCTTTCACCTAAGACTATTCTAGTGGAAAGTGTGCTGAAAAACCTCTGCCCAAATTACAGTTCCCTCAGGGAGAAGCCTCGACCTTTCTCCCCAACACTCCTTTCCTTGAAGAAGCCCTGCCTGATGCAGCGGGTCAAGGAACAATGCTCATTCACCAGGAATGAATCGTGAGTGAGAGAGAGATAACCTCGAATGTAAAGGTGCAGCATGTGGTGCCGGGGATTGAACCGTGGTCCCTGAAGCCGCCCAAGCTTTCCCAAGCAGGCGCTTTAGACCACTGAGCCATCCTGCTGGGACCCTGGATTTTGTTTCTTAATCCACTCTTGTAGTTTGTTTCTTCTAATTGGTGAACTGAGGCCACTTATACTGATGGTTATAACTGGTATGTATTGGCTTATCTTTGTCACATTATTTTCCTGCTAGCGTTCTGTACTTTTCCCTTATTTCTATTACTTCTTTTGTATGGTGGTTCCTTTCTGTTGTCCTTTTGAAGCTGTGATTGTTTCTTTCTCTTTCTAAAATATCTATCAGTACTCTCTGTAGAGTTGGTTTGGTGGTCATGAATTTCTTGAGTTGTTCTTTGCAATGGAAGGACCTTACCTTGCCACTGAGTTTAATAGATAGTTTTTCAGGATACATCAGTCTGGGTTGAAAGATATTTTCTTTCAGGACCTGAAAAACTTCACTCCAAACTCTTTTTGATTTGATATTTTGTGTTGAGAAATCTGCTGTGATTCTGATGGGCTTTCCATGGTAGGTGACCTGCTTTTTTTAACAGATTTTTATATTGTATTCTTTTTTTTTTTAAAGAAGTATCTTATTTTTTTCTTGTTTCAGAACTTTTGTTTGTTTATTTATTTTTAGGGCCGGCTCAGCCTGCCCTGAGGGCAGGGCTGGTGCAGCATGTGGTGCCAGGAATCGAACCATGGTCCCTGCACCCGCCTAAGCTTTCCTAAGCAGGAGCTTTAGACCACTGAGCCATCCTGCCGGGCCTCTCACATTCTATTCTTGTGGTGAGTTTTTTTTTTTCTTTCTTTCTTTCTTTCTTTCTTTCTTTCTTTCTTCTTGCAGCTTAATGTATTTTAATAGCAAACTCCTTAGTCTCTAATGTCCAGCCAGGAGTCTCCTCTACCCCTATTCATTGCCTGGTTTGTTCACATCAACAGCATGGGTAGCTGAAATCTCCCCAGCGTGAGTGAGCCACGGGGAAGTAAGAAACATATAGCCAGGTGTGGTGATGCATAGCAGGATTCTGTCTGAAAATTTAAAAAGTAAAATAAAAGGGCCAGACATATAGCTCAGTGTGAGGCCCCTGGGTTTAAACTGCAGTACAGAAGAAAGAAGAGGGAAGAAGGAAAGAGAAAGGGAGGGGAAGGTGGCAATGCAGCAGCAGCAGCAGGAAGACTCACCAGGTGGGAGGACAAAGACTGGCTCAACTCCTCCATGGACACAAGGTCTGGGCAGGCAGGCAGAGCAAACACCTGCTCTGGGGCACTGGCAAAAAGGCAGTGAATGTCCAGACTCTGGCTTGAGGGGCACTCAGAAACAAGATCCCCAGTCACACATCTACACATCAGGAACTGGTCTAGGTGCTGGGCACACACCAGGATCTCCCACCCCCGCCCCAAGAGGGTGACTTAGGAGGGGATGTGTTCCACAGCAAGCACAGTTCCTAGGGTTACAAAGAGTTAGGAAGAGATGGCATTAGAGCAAGCTCTGAGATGCACCCAAGGAGCACAGACATGAAAAAATGGCTTGAGGGAGACTCAAGGCAGCAAAATCAAGTTAGGGCGAGCAGGAGGGACAGGGGAACTGACATAGGCACAGTCAACTAGGGCCGTGTCAACACAACTTACTGCATGACCCTGCACATCCCAGACAAAACAGACATGCGTGCAGACCATGCACATGCAGGAGCTCTCGGCAGCCTTCTCCATAAACATCTCACACCATCCGCACCAAATGCCACCACACGACGGGACAGGCAAACTCCTTCATCCATACCATAAGCTGAAGCTGATCAATGAAAGTGATGAACTGCTGATTCACCCAACAGCATGAGTGAATCTCAAGGTAGGTGGGGAGAGAAAAGCCAAAGCAACAAACGAAACAACCTTGAGCACAGTTTCTTCACAAATACAACATACACACTGATCCTGTGGGTAAGGGTGGGAAGAAAAGGGCAGCACTCACCATCTCAACAAGGCTGAGACCTTATTGTAGGGGTACAATCACACTGACCAATTTGTCAATAAACATGTAGAGGTCACTGGGTGCCAATCACACTCAATAATGCTGCGTCAAGGACTGCGAGTTCCCAGGTGAGGCAAGGCCAGGCAGGATGTGGAGTGGGTGAGAGGAGATAGGCATGTGCAGCAGCCAACAATCCACCAGGGGACACAGAGCCACGAGGGCCATCCCAGTATTGCCCTCTACAGCTCCCAGCCATGGGACAGGAAAACCAGTATCTCCATGTCTCCTTCTCCCAATCCAACTGGGGCAGCAAGCCTGGCACCCCATGCGCGGTTCTGTACCCTTCCTCATGGACCTACCTTATATAGCATACCTACCCTAGCTGATCTACCCTCAGGCCAAAGATTACAAAGACCTTCTCCCTGAGTGTGGTTCTAGTGAATCCTAATGTGAACAAAGTAGGTATGCACTATAACAGGGATGGCATGGGGATCCCCTTTCCATGAGATGTCAGACCACTTGTCATCCCATCCTGCCCTGTCTCTGAGGGCTCCTGACACATTTCCACAGCATGAGGTCCTTGGCCTCCTCTCCTCAGAGGTCCCCAAACCACCCATCACATTGTTCACCCTGTCCTGCAGCTCCCCAGAGACACTGGTCATCTCCTCTGCATCTCTGAGAGTCGACAGTTCGTCACCATAGGTAAATATTCCTCTAGGCTACTGCAGATACTGACAAGGTCCCTTTACAACTACAAATCGGAATACAAAATCATGACCCTCATACTGCTCAGAAACTCCCTGCCTCTGTTGGCAGAAAAATCACCAGGAAGAGGCTGCTTGGACTCAGGATCTCAGGCTAGGACCGAGCCCCATGGAAGAAAGGACAGGGAGTCTCTGTTCCAGGGAGACACTGCTCCAGTACTGGAAAGCGCAGGCCAGGACTGGTATCATTTCTAGGAACCCATCAAGGAGAGACTTGACTGCAGTCTGAGGTTACACCTGCACCGAGTCCTGCCCCATCTGCTGGCCCAAGGAATGTGTCACGCAAGTCTCTGTCCCTCAGGCTTACCTGTGAGGGACAACGAACTCTGGAGCATGCATCCAGGGCTGTGTCACCAGGGTGCTTCCAGCCTCTATTTGCTCACCATCTGAGCATAGATCCTTCTCCAGGTACATGCTCTTGGGACCACCATGCACATCATTTAATCCTGCAGGTAAAGACATCACACAGCCCACTGGTAAAGGAAGAAACCATGGTGGCACCCCGTCAGCCTCAAGGAGACAGGCAATTTTCCCAACCTTAATCTTCAGGCTTATCAGCTCTCAGAACCAGTGAGATTCACTTCTGCTAAATTCAAGCTGCACTTTGCCACCTTGGCCTTGCTATCCAGAGGCTTAGTCAGGATCTTCAGCTTGCAAGCTACCACTTGCTGGCAGCCAAGCTGTGCCACTCTGCTGCAGTGCACTCTTGATGCTGGGGCAGCTACTAGCCTGCTGCAGTATCTGTTTTTACCTCTTATCACAGGGGTCACCAAGATTCCCTATGGAGTCAGCTTTGGTTACCTCCCCCTGCCTTTGGCTTTTTCTCCTAAAATATCTCAGAAGATCTTTCACTCTTAAAGATAAGCTACTTGAGGGCTGGGGAGATAGCTCAGTAGAATAAGCACTTGCCTGACAAGCACAGGGTCCTGAGTTCCTAAGATACTAGGTACAAACCTATAATACCAGTTACTGGGAGAGGCTGAGACAGAAATATCACAAATTGAAGCCCAGGCTGACCAACTTATCAAGACCTCATCCCAAACAAGTGGAAAGAGTGGGAGATAATCTCAGTGCAAAGGACCTATGCTGAAACCCCATATCACAAAACAAAACCAGCTAAGCTACTGTGACTTCAGTCAGCTCTGATACATGTGCAAGAGATGTGGATTCTGCTTGGCCCCTCATCTGTGCAATGACATGACCTCTGATGCAGAAGCACAGGCCTGGGATGAGACGAATGCTGACTGCCCTCCTGATCCCCAGGGTGTCGCTTCCTCTGTGGCTACTGCCTCTTTATTCATGCGAAACTTGAGGGACACGTGACAGAGGCAGTAATACCCCAGTGCCAACATGGGCAGCTCAAAGCTCACAGAACACAGAAGTGGATCACATCTTCTATCTCCAAGAGGAAGAGAAGGGAACGTTCCGGCCCACTAGATGTCCAGGTCTGCTCGCCTGAACATTCTGGGCCACCAGACGTCCAGGTCCACTTGTCTGAATATTCGGGCTGCCAGATGTGTCCTGCCGGGCTCTCCTGAACATTCCGGCCCGCCAGACATTCTGGTCAGGTTTGCATCTATCTACTGCTTTGCCTTAAAAGTATATAATTTGCTATATTAATTGTTCTTAACAATTAATCTCAAATTCATTGTTCTTTCAAATTTCTGAAACTTAACTTTCATTTTCCTCTTATCAATTTCAGCTGCTTCTTCCTGGTGTAATTCTTGTTGCACTTGCTCCAAATCTTCACGCTGTTGCAGCATTTCTTCCAATTTCTGAGTCAGCTGTTAAATTTTGTAAAAACAAAAGTATTTATAGTAACCAAGCTTTATAGCCAGTATTTTAGAATTTTACAGTGGTAAAGAAGAGTTTATTTTCATACCATATTTTGCAGCTGCAGCCTTTCCCCCTCAATTTCTTGAAGTTTTGCCATCCTCTCTTCTTCTCTTTGTTGCTGCATGTTGGCAAACTCTAGGATTTTCCTGTTTTCCTCTTCCATCTCCTCACATTTTTTTCTCCACAGAGCCTGCTCTTTCTGAAACTCTTCAATGTACTTCCGAGTTGCGTTCATTTTTTCTAACTTTTGTTGTCTTTCCCTGAAAAACAAGTGATATAGTTTTATCATAACAGAAATAATAACAAAATATTTTCCTTCTCTTAGTAATAATGTGGGGAAAACACCCTTCCTATATAATTCTTTCACTCATTAAAGCAACAAACATTTTGAATGGCTACAGTGTGCAACTAAATATAGTGTCAGGTATGTATTTTCTCTGGGTAAAATATTATGCCTGTCTTCTAACCTACTAATAGAATTACATGCATTATCATTTCTGAAAGGCTACAGCCTGTTGACATAGGCCTTGTGGCGTTCTGTACTTAAGCTGTCTACCAAGGAAATTCATCAGAATATGATGCAGGCATATTTAAGAAAAAGGTTTAATCCAAGAAGTTATTATCAGATAATGTATCAACAATCATGCCACCAAAGAACTAGCCTCAATTTATGTGACTATTACTAATATTTATCGAGTGCGTATTATGTATCAGTCAGTCACTGTTCTGTTTCACCTCTTTACAACAAACCTATGACCAATGTAAAGGAAATGTTTAGCCATTTAGAAGAATCAAGATAAAATTAGTTG
Source organism: Myocastor coypus (assembly GCA_004027025.1). Classification (NCBI taxonomy): domain Eukaryota; kingdom Metazoa; phylum Chordata; class Mammalia; order Rodentia; family Myocastoridae; genus Myocastor; species Myocastor coypus. The sequence continues at coordinate 6,236 of PVJA010052041.1, forward strand.
ATCTTCTTCATATATTTTCCTAACAATTTCATCGATCATGAGTTTTTCTTTCAGCAACTGCTCATAAGCTTCCTGCTTTCTTTTTTCTTGTTCTTCAAGTTGCTTCTCGAAGTCAAGAGAGTGCTGTGCTTTCTCTTTGTTTCGTTTGTCTTCTAGAGCACTTTCCTCCTTCATTACTCTCTTGTGCTCTTCCATCGGGGTGTTGGCTATTTCAGCATCACGTTTCTGATATTAAAACAAAATGTATCTTTCTGTTTTTTTTTTTTTGTGTGTGTGGGACTGGGGTTCAAACTCACGATCTTGCACTTGCCACGCAGGCACTTGTGCCTCGGAGCTATCTCCCCAGCCCCTTCTTTCTGTTTTCAAACGCGAGAAAAGCATGCTGGATTATTTTAAACAGACCAACTGGATATTTTAAAGCCTTTTCCATAGCAAGTAACAAGCAAAGGTAAACCACAGTGATCTGAAGGGTGTGCAGGATGGCTCAAACCCTGGAGAAGGGAGCCTTTCCTGCTTCTCTCAGAAGCTCTCTCGGGGCAGCCCCTGATGAGGACATTAATAATGCACACTGGGAGATCAAAAGTGAAACTGTACATACTTTATTAGTAACTATTTAACTCAAAACTGTAGTCACCTTTTTTTTCTATTTACAAGTTAATATTGGCAATTTTCATAGTTTTTAGTTCCGGCGAGTACCAACTGCTATTTGGTATAAAGACTGTATAGGTTCTTTCATACAGATATGCTACTAAATGACTGAAAACTCAAGTTCTTTTACAGCCAAACTTCCTTTCCTGCCATGGGTCTCTGATTTGCCCTTTCTCACTTACCAAGGGCCTTGCCTCAAAGGGCCAAACATGTTTCTGTACCTGTTTCTTGCAATCTTTAATTCACTTACCCAGCATTATTCCTGCAAAATTAAGACAAACCTTTTCTTGGACAAGTTAAACTCCTTAATTCTTTTGAACATTATCAAATAATTCAACAAAACAAATTTTAAATGAAACAAACATTCTGGAGAAACTTTTTAAATTACCATTTGCCTTTATGATCATGTCTCAAATACAGGAGTAGTTTTGCAGCATCAAATATAAAGAAGAAACATGTTAAAACATTAATGGATATCGTCCCTAATACAACTGATGCCTACAAAGTAAACCTTGTCAATATGACAAAATTTTGTTTTTTTATATATGTTGTACTAAGATCCTTTTTTAAAAAATATGAGGAGCTGGGGAGATAGCTCAGTAGATACTACACTTGATCTTAGCCAAAAGGCCGAGAAGCGATAGCTCAGTAGAATAAGCACTTGCCTGACTCAATTCCCAGTTCCACCAAAAAAAAATAGAAAGAAAGAAATGACAAAAATTTTATGTATGCATTATTACCTATGCTTAGAAATGCAGTGTTCTCATTTTACACACAAGAACATTAAGACTCAGAGAAACTGAGCCAAACTAATACCTACATATCCTGATACCTGGTCAAGCCTTACAAATATTTGGCTTTGATTTTGTGCATCAATTTTTGTTTTCTTTTTTATGAATCAATTATCATTTAGTAAACTTTTTTCTTTCACATATTTGATACAGGGTCTCACTACACAACTCTTACTTGCAGTGATCCTCCTGTTTTCAGCCTCCTCAGCCCTGACATTACAGGCATGCGCCATCACGCCCAGACTCATTTGCCAGCTCACTGCTCCCTGGGTGCCAGGCTGGCGTAGCATTTGAACTGGGGTTGATCTCTAAATTCTTTATGAGTCAGATTAAAATATCGGGGCCAGCCAGATAGCTCAGCAGAGTAAAGCTCCTGTTGAGGAGCTTTTCAGGCAGGTGCAGGAACCAGGGTTCCATCCCATGCATACCATGCAGTCCCACACCTAGGGCATGCTGAGATGGCAACTGAGACTGGGAGTGGTGGAGTGAACCTATAATCCCAGTGTTTGGGAGGCTGAAAACAGGAGGCTCACTATTGATCTGTGTAATAAGACCCTGTACTAAACACAGTAATATATATATATATATATATATATATATATATATACATCAACCCTGTATAACTTTCATTATCAGAAATATTAAAAACTAAAAATCAATCACTGGTCAAATAGCAAATTCTGTTCTATTTTGTTCACTTAAAAAACAGAACTTACATGGCTTAGGAAATAAATCCTTTCAACTTTTTCCACCACCTGCCACACCTAAGGTTATCATTTTTTTAAAAGAATTTTTTATTTATTTTTTTTTCAGAACCTTTGTTTGTTTACTTATTTAATTTCATGGCCGGCTCAGCCTGCCCTGAAGGCAGGGCTGGCGCGGCATGTGGTGCTGGGGATCGAACTGCGGTCCCTGCAGCCTCCCAAGCTTTCCCAACCAGGTGCTTTAGACTACTGAGCCATCCATCCAGGCCCGAAGGTTATCATTAACAGCATGCTATGGACCCTTCAAACATTTTCTGTAGTAACACAAATATATGTACACATCACATATATGTGCTTCCTACATCTTGGACATATTCTTAAAAATACTCATATTGCATGCATTGGTTAATTAATGATATCATCTATAACTCACATGTGTGTGAACATATGCTTATGTTGAAACACAAAATATACATACATGTATATATACAGTTGTTTGGTCCTTGTGTTAATGAAGCTAAAGAGATGCCATGCAGTGTAACACTACTAGCGAGTGCATCTGAGATTCCTTTGCCTAAGAGTAATCCCTCAAAGTGGCAGCATATCAGGAGTTAGAAAAGGTGATAAAAACACTGAAAAACCTGAGTTCCTTTTTAAAATCTGAGTTTCCTACATATGAAGTATAACTGAAATATATATGGTGAATATTTATAATTTTAAAAATGTATTACAGTAAAAAAAAACATTGCCATTAATTTTCCTCTCACTTCTAATTTGTTTATCCTAGGTTCTTGCCACTTCCTGATGTGATTTGGAAGTCCTCTTTTGTGTTTTTATAATGTTTGATAAAGAATATAGTGAATGTTGCTGTCACTATCATTTGATGGAAAACTAGGCTTCTGAAAATATTACCATGTGTTTTCATTCACTTTATCCACTGGATCTGGAATCATGCAACTTCTGGCTCTTCCCCCAAATGAAAATGACCATGAAAGCTCAATGCTTTTAATCAACTGAAGAAACTGAGGCAGCCACAAGAATGCAATTAAAGACAGTCACGAAAGAGAATTATAACTTTTTAAAAGTCATCATATCTTCAAGTGTGCCTCATACAATTATAATACTTCAAAACTAAAAGAATTTAATGGCCTTCTAAAATATAGAAGGTTACACTATTCTGTTTTTCAAAGAATAACCAGGTAGAGACTATAAAGATTGTTACATATTATTCATGGTTCTCAAAGGCTTTAATATTAAATTGATGGGGCCCGGCAGGATGGCTCAGTGGTCTAAAGCGGCTGCTTAGGAAAGCTTGGGCTACTTCAGGGACCGCGGTTCGATCCCCTGCACCACATGCTGCACCAGCCCTGCCCTCAGGACAGGCTGAGCCGGCCACAAAAATAAATAAACAACAACAACAAAAAAAATCTGAAGCCAGAAAAAAATATTTAAAAAAAATTAAATTGAGCAAAGTTGCATATGAATTCACTCAAGATTTTCCATATCCTCAGCATCTATAAAATATGTAAGATTTTTGGAAATCTAACAGTGAATATTTTTTATAGAATGTAACAATATTTTTAAAAATTCGTTTTTAAATTTTTTCTAAGTGAAGTTCAAAACATAAAAAACCTAATGAGAACCGGTGAGATGGTTCAGTGGTCTAAAGCACTTGCTTGGGAAAGCTTAGGCAACCGCAGGGACCGAAGTTCGATCCCTAAGCACTACATGCTGCGCCAGCCCCACCCCCAGGGCAGTCTGAGCTGGCCATAATAATAATAATAGTAATAATAATAATAATAATTTAAAAATCTAACGAGCAGACAAGAATCACCATTTGCTCGTATTTAATGGTGTCCTTCTCAGCAATCTGGGCTGCCCTCTCTTTATTCATGTAAACTGCTCTTAATTTCTTCTCCAGTTCTCTGAGTGCAGTACTGTGGAGGGAAAAATGTCACACTTAAGTTCAAAGTTCATAAGAAAAGTAAACTTTACAAAAAATTGAGTTTCTTCTATGAAAATTAAAATCCTTGGTTTTTGTCAGGCAGTATTCAACTGGTATCACTTTAGAGCCACAGAAGAAACAACTTAATTTATTACATGTGATGGATGCCATAGGACCTTAGGGACTGAAATCTTCGGGTTAAGAGCAGCTGTATTACTCTATTACATTGATGACATGCATATATTTGTTTAGAACAGATATATCTATGCCACACTATCTTAACTCCTATAGATTATAACAAGTCTTCAGACCCTAGTGACATCATCTTCTTTTGTCTTCTTAAAGAAAACTAAATAGCAATTCTCAGTACTTTGCATTTCCACTTCTACTTTAGACTTGGTTTGTTCAACTTCACCACATACAAAACTGGCAGGGATTCTGATTAAGACTGCACTGAATCCATAGATCTATTTGGAGTATATAAGCTTTAATCCTTATCTTTGCTCTCCTCCTCCATTCTTTCTGTAATCATTTCAGAGAGGAATTTGTTGATTGTTTCCTAATAACTCCAACTGGCATATTTTCTAATGTAGTCATTTCAGACAAAAAAAATCACCTGTACAGGAGGAACAACTTCAGCTACATCCTGAAAGATCTGGGGTGTTCTTTTTCAATCCTACAACTTTTTATTGTGTAAAATACGTATAATGGAGAAATTCCAATTTTAACTTTTTCAAGTGTAAAATTTGTTCATGTTAATGGTGTACGGTGTTAATCGCCAACAATTTCTTCAATATTTTTTATCATTCCTAATAGAAATACTGTATCCATTAAACAACTACTCCCTATGCAATCCTTGCAGTGGCCCTATGGTAATTCCTATTGTTTTGGGTTTTTTTTTTGTTTGTTTGTTTGTTTTTTCGAGACAGGATCTCCCTATGCAGTTTGGGCTAGCCTTGGGCTCACTTTTGTAGACCCCAGGCTGGTCTTGAACTCGCAGCAATCTTCCTGTTTCTTGAGTGCTGGGATTAGAGGCATTCACTACCATTCCCAGTTTGGGGGTTGACATGGAACCCCTGGGACTATATATATGTCTGTGAAGTTTATAAATGAAATTACACAATATTTTTCCTGCTATACTGGTATACTTACTGTAATATGTTTTACATATTCATTCATGCTGTGGCCATGTACCCGAACTTAATTTATTTCATATTGGATGACACTCCGCTGTGTACCTACCATACCTGTTTACCTATTCGTCCACTGGTAGATACTCAGCTTGTTTCTAACTTTGGCTGCTACAAACAAAGCTGCTCTTAATACTAGAAAACAAGTGTTCATTTCAGGCTATTACTAGGTCATCTGTATAGATACCTGGGGTAATAGCTGTTTAATGTTTTCCACACTTTATATTTATTTTTTTCTTGTTTCAGAACCTTTATTTGTTTAGTCACACATTTTTATGGGTGGCTCAGCCGGCCCTGAGGGCAGGGCTGGCACTGCATGTGGTGCTGGGGATGGAACCGCAGTCCCTGAAGCCGCCCAAGCTTTCCCAAGCAGGCACTTTAGACCACTGAGCCATCCCGCCAGGCCCCCACACTTTATATTTATACCAGCAATATTTGAAGATTTCAATTCTCCACTTTCTTCACAACACTTGTTACTTCCACTTGCATCAACAGCTATGCAACAATTTCTTGTTGAGGTTCTGATCTGCATTTCTCTGATGTCTAATGATACTGAATATCTTTCGATGTACTTATTGCTGTGTTTCTTCTCTGAGAAAATGTCTATTTAAATGCCACACTCACTTTTTTAATCGTCTTTTATTTCATTGCTGAATTGTAGTCATTCTTTATATACTCGATATTAAATCCTTATCAGGGACCCGGCAGGATGGCTCAGTGATCCAAAGCTCCTGCTTAGGAAAGCTTGGGCAGCTGCAGGGGCTGTGGTTCAATCCCCAGCACCACATGCTGCACCAGTCCTGCCCTCAGGGCAGGCTGAGCCAGCCATAAAAAATAAATAAACAGACAAAATTCTGAAACAAGAAAAAAAAAATTAAAAAAAAAACATCCTTGGGCCAGGCATTGTGGCGCACGCCTGTAATCCCAGCACTTGGGAGGCTGAGGCAGGAGGATTGGTGTGAGTTCCAGACCAGCCTGGGCTACAAAAGTGAGCTCAAGGCCAGCCTGAACTGCATAACGAGACCTTGTCTCAAAAAGACAAAAAA